>JALQPE010002274.1:0-20964 GCA_030407315.1 Asparagopsis taxiformis | reverse complement strand
TCGAAAATACAGAACGTCTGTGTTCTCGGAAATGGACGCGGACGTCCACAACCTCTAGTACACCTAGTATTACTAGGCGGACGTCCATGTTCTCCAGTATTTTTGGATGTCCGCCTAGAACCGGACGTCCATGCGGTCTAGTACGTCTAGTATTACTAGGACGACATTCATTGTTTCTAGTACCACGGATGTCCCCCTCGGGATGGACTTCCGCCATGTCTATGTCCACCTAGGACGGGCCGGTTGTTCAGAATTCAAAAATTTCGAGCCCAGAAATTTCTGCCGCCGTGCTCGACATGGATGTCCGCATCCATCACGGCGACCACTCTATTTTTCCTTGTCGGTCGACTCCAATTTCGTCTTTAATTTTTTCATCCTCTCGCCACCCCCTTCCAGTTGGTGCTCACCTCCCCCGTACTGTACCTCAAACACCAATACCACTCTAGCACGCATTTTCAGCTACCTATCCCCCCTTCACGGTGCACACCTCCATTCCATACCTACTTTTCTGCTCTACCGTACAGATTTCGTATAACCAGTCCTCATACTACCTCAGAATAGGGAAAAAAACACCCCCTATCTCCTCGACCATGCTCTCCCCCATCACCTTTGAACGTATTGTTCTTCAATACCCTCTTTCCTCTCCCTCAACCCCTCTCCTTCGCCCTCTACACAAACTTCCCCTGCAGCTTACTCTTCCAAAACCTCTCACTCCCCATCCCGTACCCGACCTGCTCCACCCCTCCCTCCCTCAGCTGCTCCATGCCCCCACGCCATCCGCATCTTCGATACCGTATACACCACCACCACCACCCGCACCGCCCACGCTCCCGCTCCCCCGCCGTCTCCCCAGAAACCTTCCCGCTCTGAAACACATATCAACCCCCCACTTCGCACCCTTCCTCCCACTCCCCTCCCTCCCCAATACAATAGCCCCCTTCTTCTCCATCACATCCTCACTCACCACAGCCAGAACAGACGCCACCTCCCTCCCCCTCTTTCTCCTCACTTTCCTAAAACCCCCTCCTCTCGGCGCCTTCAACCGCACCCTCCCACGGTCCCACCTAAACACCTCCTCCGCCCTCACTACCCCAACACCCCGCAGCGTCTCCCCAATCCCCATAATATGCTCGTCGGCACTCCTCTCCGAATCACACTCCAATGTAAACCCCCATTCCGTACATTTCCCACATCCTCATACCACAGAAGAATTTTCTTCCTCTCCCACCTCACCCTTAAGACCTCCATCGGCTCCATGTAAATTTCGATGTAAATATTTTCTCCACTATGCAATCTCAAACATGTATGAGCGTATGCCTTTCCGCTTTTTTCAACCCTGAATATTAGTACTCATGTATTCATAAAATAGGGCCACCCACATCCCTATCCCGTTCTGCAAGCTTTACAAACCACCAGACGCATACTCCACAACTATACAACAAACACTACTCGCTATTTCGGACGACGCGGTACACAAGCAGCGTAGTCCCAATTCTGTAACGCCTTTCCTGATGCATAAAAGTGAGAAACACGTCCAAAAGTATATCAGAAATGAGTGCGAGAGTTTTCTGCACGGGAGATGATGGGCCACCAAATTGATTTTCGGAAATTTTAGAATTTCTGGGCTGGCCAGCAATGCAATTGAGCCGGACATCCACTAGACGTCCATTTTGGGTTGTTCGTGTGCTGCTCACATCCACGCATTACAGCAACCACGCAGGCGGGTCTACTGCTCATATGAAGTGCACATAGTATGTGCAGCATGACGGGTGAGTAGTGTTTTGTCGTGGGAGAGTAGGGTGGGAGCATGCCGAAACAAGGACTATGACTTCGCCCTGGCGTATTGAGCCTGAGCCTGGAATCGACCCTTCGTGAGATGTGGCTTTGCTTACAGTTGGTGCTTACAGAAGCCAGCGATGGCCCCACTCGGGGCGGCGGCCGGTTCCTGGGGCCGTTGTGGCCAAATTAGACACCTTGATTAGAATTAAAATTTGGGCTATTCTCAAAAACATGCACATGTGAACATGTTTTGAGATGGGGGTGTGCCGTACGGCACTTTCGAACGCTCAAATCGATATAATTTTGCAATTTTTTTTCTGACTGAAATTTTAGAATTTCTGGGCTGACCAGCAATGCAAATGAGCTGGACATCCACCGGACGTCCATTTCAGGTTGGTCGAATATTGCGCATGGATACAGTTTTGCAGCTATTTTTCAGCCGAACATTTTAGAATCTCAGCGCTGGCCAGCAATGCAATCGAGCCGGACTTCCACTGGACGTCCATTTCAAGCTAGGCGAGTGCTGCACATTTGCTTGCATCGCAGCAACTAAGCAAGTGATGAGAGCACCGAGATACCATTTCCGAAAATGGGAATCGGCTGCAAACGGCTTCCCTGGTAGGCAGCTGGATGTCTGGATGTCAATGGCTGCAAGCATGGAAATTTTGCTACCGCACGGCGCATACACACTGCAGCACATCACTGACGCATGCGACAGATGGGTGCAGCAGTGCGTGGTTGTTTGTGTGTTTGTGTGTGTATGACGAACATTGTGGTATCCCTAGGCGTGCACTGGTACAAAACGTTTGGACTGCCCCATCGGTCGTACTTTGACGCATTTACATGCATCGGAGAGCGACCAAGGAGGTAGAGCATCAATCGCTGTGGGCTGAGCGTCCAAATTGGAGGGCTTGGGGCAATGGTTCTGTAGCATTCATTTATAGGACGCCCACCACTGATAACTGAGCTCCACGGTGGGTGTAGTATTCATGGTGTTGTCCTGCATTGGTGGACGTCGAAGACGAGTACTTCCAGTAAATGTCCAAGTTGAACAGCTCAGCAGAGGATGATGATGTGGATGTGAAGGCATGGATGAGGCCAGCAGGAACGTTTCTGCAAGATAGCCGTGAGTGGGTGAGTGAGGAGGGGCCGCTCGGGGCGCTTGGTAGCTTCTGGGGCCGTTGTGGCCACATTAGAATCGAGCCTATGTCCGGTGGACGTCCTGAATTGCTTTATTTTTTGGGCTATTCTCAAAAACATGCACATGTGAACATGTTTTTGAGATGAGGGTGTGCCGTACGGCACTTTCGACCGCCCAAATCGATGTATTTTTGCAATTTTTTTCTGACTGAAATTTTAGAATTCCTGGGCTCGCCAGCAATGCAATTGCACAATTGTTGAAATGCGATACATTTAATTTAGTTGCAATTCGATGGCAATCTCGCATTCCCCACAATGCTCCGTCCCGCTGAAACCAAGAGTACCAATTGCACTGCGTCTCCTACAAGCATCCAAAGTCTCATTGATGCATGTGAGAAAAACACCTTAGTCGGACTCTTCTGCATAGTCACAATCACCTCCGTCCGCCCCTCGTTATCCCCGCCACACAAGTTCACCATGTCCCTCTCCAAGTAGGTTTTATGACCGTCATGCTGGAGACACAGTTTCGTCTTGTTCCAGTTCTTCACTACTTTTTTAGGCGCATATGCAGCGTTGTATACCTTTTCCACTGAGCGTGGTGTCAACGCCTCTTCAGCTGTCGTGACCCGCCAGGGGCTCGATAGCATCTCCATTTTCTGACGGTTCTGCGTGCGCATCTTAAATGCAAGAATCCCACACGCATTCATGCACAGAAATCTCATCTCCATAGTCGAAGTTGGGATCTAGAGGGCGAGAGACCATCTGCGATTCGCGTTTCGGTCCCTGCAGCTCGTGAACGAGACTGCAGGTTGACGATGTAGACGATGGCGTCCCAATCTCCACCTAATGTGGCGAATTTTTGGTCTTCAGATACAGCAATTTCGCTAATCTCCTTGTCCATCGGGTCTGGCACTCTCATGGGGCGACGACGTCATCTATCCCGGCGATCACATCGCTGACACGCCGCACTTCGATGCGCTGTGTGCTTGGATAGACTACCAAGGAACGCTCGTCCGCTGATAGCGCAAACGCCTTCGCACCTGTGATTAGTGCGTTTGCAGGTACGCGTTGCTCGTTGCAAGTAGGTTGTTTGTTGATGTCCACCTAGCATACAAAAATGCTCCCCGTCTCCGTGCAAGTGTGATGAGCTCGGACCGTGTTGGTGACAGTAGAAGGCACTTTATATTTGACATGCGCCCATCTTCAACTGAATGTATTTTGTGCAGTTACTGTCCGTCGCACTGGATATTCCACGCACAGACTTTATCACTGCTACCTGAATACAGCCCTCATCCCGTGCTGTCGAATGCGACGTAAACCACCCAATCTCAGTGACCCACGACTGGCCAGTCTTCCTCGCAGTGTTCATCGACACTCCATATGCGCACACTATTATCCATGCATTCAAATTCGACCATTCGTTCAATGATGCTTCAACCGGCACAAATAATACTTGCGTCGTGATTCATATCACTGACCTTTTCCATTGTTTCAATGTTCAATACATGCACTTGGTGGCTGGATAAAGATCTAGTTATTTTGCCAATGGATTCTGCAGATAGAAAGGCCACGATCCATCAATTGTCTTGCACGGGTTTCACTTCTTGTCCTAATGGTGTGCTTACCACGCTCAGTTTTCCACGGTTTGTGCCAACAGCAATGCGATCATCAGATAAAACTTGCAAGCATGAACACTTTCCTTTTTCTCTAAACCCGCTATCTGAATTGTTTCCACGCTTTCATTGCCCTTCCCACTGCATGATTACAAACGCTCCGAATCAGCGCGGTAACAAATCTGGAAAATGTCATCTTCATATCTCTGAAGATCTATGGCACCCAATCTATCCTACACACCAATTATCTGTAGTTTACTACCACCGCCCCCAACCGCCAACTCTTCTCTTCCAGCCACTGCATCAGCGCATATCCGCGAAAAAGATGTCGATTGTATGCGTTTCAACTCGCTGTTCGCACATAGCACCATTCCTGGTGCTGCGCGCGCTCACGGTAGATTCGGGTATTCTTCAATGCCCTACATGAGCCGCTTGATGACTTGTGAATCAGACTGAATCGACGCGCGAGCCTCCCGTATTGCCGAAAGGTACGTTCGAATCGACTCGTTTCGCAGGCCTTCGTACACACCTGCATAGTTTCCGCAACATTATCGATTTTGTCGGCGAAATTTTTCAAGATACCATCGCTTTGTTTGGCAACATAATCCGCTCGCGTTTTGAGGTTGGAAAGAACCAATTTGAAACACACTCAACTTGGATCACTGTTTATCTCCTGAATCCAGCGATACTATGTCACCAGCCGTGATTCCTCATCCTTCCTTCCTATATACGCAAGATGTCAAACGACGTTTTTCCTCCACGTACTATCCAGCGATTTTATCGCCCCCTTCTGCTTGTTGAGTATCGTTAACATATACTTTTCCGTACTCATCTCCATAGTTTCTCAAAAGCCTATCATGCCATTAGATAATTTGCATCTCTGTTCTAGTCATTCCAACGCTTACATGATGTCTCAAATTATGAACGCGCCATCCGTACCATTTTCCATGTGTACTGCTGTCCTCTTTTATCGACCGATACCAAACAATTGTCCTCCAGCATGCCGGTAATTGCCATCCCCTCCTCCTAACATACGCCCCACGTTCTCTGTAGAGTATTAACAGGAACTGGCGTTCGTTTCCTCAAGACGCAGAGAGAGCAGAACGCATCGAGCAGACTGATATTGGTGCTATTCCACTTATCGGTCAAGCCCATCGAGTGCAATTGCAGTGACGTATACAGTCCTGCATAAGGCTGGCATTCCTCCCGTAATCGCTGCACATTGTCCATTGTCCTGCAACTCTTCGGCATAAGACCGCCACGCGCTAATTATTCGCCTCTTCTTCCTGCTCATTGGACATTTGAGCGCCTTTCACACAATAGCAAGTGCAAGCAGCAATCCAGCATAGAAGCTGAAAATATGGTCAGATGCAGGTCGATCCTGGGCACACAACGACGTTCTGGCATCCGCATCCTCACCCGCGTACCAGGAAAACATTCACGGCGACATCTTCCTGCAATGGTAGTAGCATGACATACACAGGCGTGCCCTCACTGGCGAGTATTTCGCAATGAGTCGAAAACAGCACATTAATATTGGGGGTCTGCAGTGCGTGAATCTCGGAAACAAACACGCGGAATATTCGCAGCATCACACCATCAGCAGCTCGTAAGTCATCAAACACAATTTGAATCTTGGCCAGGGCGAGCGTAACTACTAGATTGGCGATAGCGCTCGGGTCCTAAAGCTTGTCTGTGAGTTTATCACGAAGCAAATCACCGAAATGCTGCGAGCAGAGACGCGACGCAAACAGCGGTATCTATCTGCAAATGTGCGTGGGATCGGTGGGTATGGCAGCAAGGAAGGCCTACATTGCATCTGAAAACCAGGCGCGGATCTGCGGGAGTGACGGTGATGAGTACTGGATGGTCGTCTTGCCGGCGCCGATGGGCCCAGCGAGGGATACCACTGTGCCGCGTGGGTTGCGTGAGAGCGGATAAAGCTCTGCGAGATGGTCAGGTCTGTTTGAGGTGGACGCGTGTATCGTTTGGGTATGATCGTTAGCGCGGTTCTAACACGTGTCAGTTCGGTCTATGGCTGCATTGTTGGACGGTTTCTCATCTAAATTTAATTTATATTATCTCCATCATTCAGATTCGACCACTGCTTTACGCTGGTCGGAAACGGATGTATAGAGACGTACGTCCCTGTAGGAATGGCCCTCATACTGTAGCACAACCATACCAACAATGCCAGCCATGACCCGAACACTCCATCCTTGCTATTCTTGCCTTTGTGAACACGCCGCGGTTGCTGTCTGCATCGTTGCCGTAATTACTTCTCCACCTCGTTCAGTTCAGAGGATACACCGCCCTTGCGTGACTCTTCATCGTCAGCCTGGTTTAGATTAATATCTGAATCGTACGTCTCTCTCATCTCTACTCTTTTCGCGAGAAAAATGCCTATATATCCTACCTCTTCTCGTGCGGTACGTAACCTCTCAGTAAATGAGCACATCACAATAACTCCTCTATCATGTCTCAACAAATCAGTGTTGTTTCCCGAATATTTCAAAACCCCTACAACATATCACAGGTCCCGTTCCTCTCAGCAATCCCCGCTCTCCAATCCCTCCTCACTCTCGTCGACCAGTTGCCCGCTCTCTACACAAACAGAACTATCCTGTCCAACGCTCTCCGTCGCTATGAACATCTCTAGTTACCCCTCATCCTTTCCAACCCTCACGCCACCATCCTCCCCCCATTGACATCCATTGGGTCTGGATATGTCACATGCTCAACCCCACCGCCTATGCGATCGACATGAAACGTATTCGCACTGCACAATCTTCTGCCGGTAACGCAAAAGTTGTCCATGCTGTTCTTGACCACCAAGGTCGGGTGAAAGCAATGAAACGAGCAAAGAAGTTATTGAAGCTGCATATCCAAATGAACAGTTTGACTTGCAGTCTACAATTTCTCAAGCCACTATGTTTGCTACACCTGGCGACCCTGACAACTACCATTTCCCCTCGAAAATCAAATACGACATCATTGCTGCAGCATCACGTCAAATGGACTTCCATTATCAAGTCTGTATCCTGCCCCAGTATTTCCAGAAATCATTTCTGAGAAATGCCGTCAAGCGATATCTCAAGGGTTTCCTGTATCTCAAGAAGCCCCATCCAAAAACTATCATCACTCCTACAGTAGACATAGAACTCGTATGGTACTGCCATATGCTGCATCCTTTGGGACTATGCCGAGGAAACTGTTCGAATCACTGGTTCCCTGTTGCCACATGATGATATAACGAATGATCGTTCAGAAGGCTCTGAACTGAACAAAGCGTGGGATAACACATGCGAATTGTGGAAACTTCAAATCTCCAAAGATGGTCTAGCTTCCCCGCCGTTATGTTCAGAGGCAATGGTACAGCAGAGGAACGTGCTCTACGACCAGCAATACAAGCCTCTGCTGCAAAAATTGCATATCAGTACAGTCAAGCTCTGTAGGGCAACACAGCATTTGGTAGCGCACAAAATGTCCAGTTATTGAGCTCCAGGGTCTCACCGTTCAACCAAATTCCAACGGTCACATCTTGCTGATGCCGTACTTCGGCTGAGCAGTCTTCATCAGTCGAAATTGAACGATATTCGGAAATGGTTCCATGGGGAACGGGCCTACAACTCCCGAAACTTTCATGCAGAACAGTGCATCGTATCGTCAGTTGCCGAGAAGAGAACGGGAATGATCGCAGTATAAATAGCGTGATTGAGATACAATCAGAAAGTGACAGTGGCCATCTTCCGCTTTGCTGCGCCCTCCGTATAAACAGGCAATGTCCATTGTCGTTGGCTATGCTTAACCGCAGATTTGTATCTCAGCACTCATCCAGCTTCTGCCGATAGAACACAGTATTGATAATCATTCCACACTTCCCATTCATACGGAATCGCTCCACAAAAACATCAACTCCTTCGTGGTTTACTTCCTAGCCGTAAATTCTGGTGACAGAATCACCATTTCAATCCTCGCAGTCTGCATCACACAGATCATCTTACGCAGTGCGTGCTGCCCAGATCGTTATTCGGCCCTATCCAGAAACACTTTCAGGCCTTGTGCAACCAGTAGATCTGAAATGGAAATGGACGTCCGGTGAATGACCGGCACAATTGCATTGCTGGCGAGCCCAGGAATTCTAAAATTTCAGTCAGAAAAAAATTGCAAAAATACATCGATTTGGGCGGTCGAAAGTGCCGTACGGCACCCCTCATCTCAAAAACATGTTCACATGTGCATGTTTTTGAGAATAGCCCAAAAAATAAAGCAATTCAGGACGTCCACCGGACATAGGCTCGATTCTAATGTGGCCACAACGGCCCCAGAAGCTACCAAGCGCCCCGAGCGGCCCCTCCTCACTCACCCACTCACGGCCTATCTTGCAGAAACGTTCCTGCTGGCCTCATCCATGCCTTCACATCCACATCATCATCCTCTGCTGAGCTGTTCAACTTGGACATTACTGGAAGTACTCGTTGTCTTCGACGTCCACCAATGCAGGACAACACCATGAATACTACACCCACCGTGGAGCTCAGTTATCATGTGGGCGTCCTATAAATGAATGCTACAGAACCATTGCCCAAGCCCTCCAATTTGGACGCTCAGCCCACAGCGATTGATGCTCTACCTCCTTGGTCGCTCTCCGATGCATGTAAATGCGTCAAAGTACGACCGATGGGGCAGTCCAAACGTTTTGTACCAGTGCACGCCTAGGGATACCACAATGTTCGTCATACACACACAAACACACAAACACAACCACGCACTGCTGCACCCATCTGTCGCATGCGTCAGTGATGTGCTGCAGTGTGTATGCGCCGTGCGGTAGCAAAATTTCCATGCTTGCAGCCATTGACATCCAGACATCCAGCTGCCTACCAGGGAAGCCGTTTGCAGCCGATTCCCATTTTCGGAATGGTATCTCGGTGCTCTCATCACTTGCTTAGTTGCTGCGATGCAAGCAAATGTGCAGCACTCGCCTAGCTTGAAATGGACGTCCAGTGGAAGTCCGGCTCGATTGCATTGCTGGCCAGCGCTGAGATTCTAAAATGTTCGGCTGAAAAATAGCTGCAAAACTGTATCCATGCGCAATATTCGACCAACCTGAAATGGACGTCCGGTGGATGTCCAGCTCATTTGCATTGCTGGTCAGCCCAGAAATTCTAAAATTTCAGTCAGAAAAAAAATTGCAAAATTATATCGATTTGAGCGTTCGAAAGTGCCGTACGGCACACCCCCTCTCAAAACATGTTCACATGTGCATGTTTTTGAGAATAGCCCAATTTTAATTCTAATCAAGGTGTCTAATTTGGCCACAACGGCCCCAGGAACCGGCCGCCGCCCCGAGTGGGGCCATCGCTGGCTTCTGTAAGCACCAACTGTAAGCAAAGCCACATCTCACGAAGGGTCGATTCCAGGCTCAGGCTCAATACGCCAGGGCGAAGTCATAGTCCTTGTTTCGGCATGCTCCCACCCTACTCTCCCACGACAAACACTACTCACCCGTCATGCTGCACATACTATGTGCACTTCATATGAGCAGTAGACCCGCCTGCGTGGTTGCTGTAATGCGTGGATGTGAGCAGCACACGAACAACCCAAAATGGACGTCTAGTGGATGTCCGGCTCAATTGCATTGCTGGCCAGCCCAGAAATTCTAAAATTTCCGAAAATCAATTTGGTGGCCCATCCTCCCGTGCAGAAAACTCTCGCACTCATTTCTGATATACTTTTGGACGTGTTTCTCACTTTTATGCATCAGGAAAGGCGTTACAGAAAATTGGGACTACGCTACTTGTGAGCCGCGTCGTTTGAGATAGCGAGTAGAGTTTTTTGTATAGTATTTATTTATATTCTAAATGTGCGTTCGAGACCTGGTTTGTAATATTCTCGTGGTTTTGTGGGTACCAGTTTTGTGCTCACTTCTGGCAGCCCAATGGTGGAATGTACCTGAGCGACCAATCATCACCTACTGCTAGGTCGCACATTTTGCTGGCAACGTGTGCATGGAAGGACGAATGAACGCCGTGGGAGATGGATTTTCAGTTAGTTCATTTGAAATAATAAAATTTTTAATTGCGAACTTTATGGAATAAGTTTGTGCCTTACAGTGGATATTACAGGGATCATGTAAGGGAAGCAAATGGATTGTCATATGTATAATTATACTATTCGATGTTCTCGATCCGGATCTCATTATTCGGGAGTTCAGAGACCATGGCTCGGGCCATTCTTAATCTCAATACCAGCGATGATATGGAGTATGCACAGCAGGACTTAAGCTGACGTCGAATGCTGTCCAGTCGACGTCGCAGGCTCCACTTCTCCGCCATCACTGACTGAGGTTCTTTGGCCGTGTTTCCTTTGTTTGGTGTAGAGGATAGAACGACGGTGAGTATGCCAGTTTGGAGAGATTGCAGCGAGGGAAGCGTGTGTTTTGCTTCGTACTGTTGTCGTATATGCGATATTGATTCATTAGCCTAATGCATGACTCACGAAGCTTCTGAGAAGCTTCGTGAGTCATGGTTTGCATGTTGTGAACGATGGGAGGCCGGTAAGTAAGTGAGTCTTGCGGGTGTGCAATAAGGGATGCATGGGTGTCTAGTAGTCTGACTGTTCTGGTTCATTTTGATGTTGTATAGGTGGTGCAGGAATGGTGTTGAAGGAAGGTAAGTTTCATTAAGCTTAAAGACAGGTTTCGCGATGAAATGGAATGCTGACTACATTTGTTCGTTGCACGATTTGTGACTTATTGGTTGTATTGTGTACATGATGCAACGAGATGAAGTTTTAAGTGCGTTCTGAGGGTATGAAGCGAGGGAAGTGTTTGTTTCGAATTTTACTGTCGTCTTTTATGCGATATTTATTTATTGGAGCTTAGTGAGTCATGGTGCATATTCGCTGAAGGGTGGAAGAGAGGTAAGCGAGCATTTAGGGGGTGCAGTGAGTGGAATGTAGGTTTTGAGTCTGACTGTTGTGGTTGATGTTGATTTTGTGTAGGTGATTCCGGAATGGTGATGACGGAAGATAAGTTACATTGAGCGCCTAGTTAAGTTGTGCGAAGATATGGAATGCTGACTACATTTGTTTTTTTGCAATTTTTGACTTATGGTTTGTATTGTGTGCTGGATACAACGAGGATAAGTAAGTTCTGAGGGTATGCAGCCAGGAAGCATGGGTTTTCAGTCCGACTGTTGTTGCTGATTTAGATGTTGTGCAGGAGATGCTGTAATGGTGATGAGGGAGGTAAGTTACATTGAGCGCCCAGTCCGTAGTGCGAAGATGCGGAATGCTGACTTCATTTGTTGGTTGTGAGATTTGCGACTTTTGGTCTGTACTACAGTAGTGACTATGGTGTGTAGAATGAAACGAGGGTAAGTGAGTTCTGAGGGTATGCATCGAGGGAAGTGTTTGTTTCGAATCTGACTATTGCAGTTGATGCGATATTTATTCATTGAAAGCTTATCCAGTCATGGCGTGTTTTGAGTGAAGGATGGAGCGAAGGTAGGTTCGGAAGTTTTGAGAGTATGCTGAGAGGGACATGTGGGTTTTTGAGTCCGACTGTTTTTGTTGATTTCGATTTTGTGTAGGTGATGCAGGAATGGTGATGACGGAAGGTAAGTTTCATTGAGCGTTAAGATGTGTTTTGCGAAGATATGGATAGCTGACTACGTTATTCATTACAAGATTTTTGCATCATGGTTTTTACTGTGTGTAGGGTGGAAGGGGTAGGTAAGCGAGTTTCTAGGATATCTGGCGGGGGAAGCGTTGCTTTTGAATCTGACAGTTGAGGTTCATTTTATGTATGTGGTGCAGCAGTGGTGAAGCAGGAACGGTAGGATTCAAGGAGAGTGAAGAAAGGATTTGGGATGATGGGAAATGAAGATGTGAGGTGTCTTCTGGAAGTGTATATTTTCGGGCATACGATAGAAGTGAGAGTGGGCTCCAAATCAGTACGATTTTCTGACCATATTCGTGTTTAATTTCTTGATGATTCGATGGGAAGAGGTGTTGTTAAGGAAAGCAGGGATGGTATTCGGAAGGAGCAGATGTTTTCTAATCTAGGCCGTGAGGGTCCGTGAAGTATGCGCAGATAGTAGTGCATGGCGTTCGGATGGTAGGGAGCATGCGATTCTGGGGGAGACGGGTGATCGACGATATGCTGACAGGTATTTTGTATTCTGGCTGGATACGTATTTCATATTCTGGCTGGATACATATTCCGTATTCTGACGGATACGTATTTCCTATTCTAACCGGGTATTTATTTCCTATTCTGACCAGATATGTATTTCCTATTCTAGAGAGACGTATTGTATACCAGCAGTTTCGTAAATGAGAGAATAAAATACGGTCCGATATGGGCCCTGAATTTACCTTCCGCTGTAATTTCTTCCCTCCCGGTTTTCGCTGATATATTGTATACTGGATGTCGGGTCCTAGTATTCCGCCATATGTACTAGAGAAAGTGGATGTCGGGTCCTAGTGTTCCGCCAAACGTACTAGAGAAAGTGGATGTCGGGTCCTAGTATTCCGCCATATGTACTAGAGAAAGTGGATGTCGGGCCCTAGTATTCCGCCATATGTACTAGAGAAAGTGGACGTCCGCATCCAAAAATTTTTTTTTTTTTTTGGACGCGGACGTTCATTTGTTCTAGTAAATCTCGGGGCCGACTAGGACCCGTACTAGAGAGACTGGACGTCCGCGTCCACTTCCGAAAACACAGACGAGCCATTCCTGTGAATACTTGGAGTTCTTAGGGCGGTTGAGGAAAACCTGACAAAGTGGTGCAAGAACGAGACTATGGAGCTGACCCTATAGCGGAACAAACGCAGAGACGTTGGACTGGACGTACACGAGTGAGCCGGTAGAAGGGCACTTGGAGCGAAAACGGTGTAGGATATATTGCTACCCTCGGGCTATATCATCAAGAATCTGCAGTGGTATCACCTTCGTACAGACACGAGAGTGATCTGCTGAATGACTTGGTGCGACACGTACTGCGTCAAAGTCCGTGGTGTGATGTGTTTCCGATGAGGAGCAGCGTGTGTGCTGTCAAGAGGCTGTGGCGGGGAGCAGGAATTGAAAGTGAAGGTGACGCAGAAACTGTCCGACGTGATGAGTGCACGGAAGCGTAATGCGAGGGACAGATTGTTCGGTTCGCTGGGGTACACGAAATTAATGTCTAGATGCACGATGCTGACGACGCGAGCTGAGATGGACGAGCGAGAGGAACAAAAGCGCGAAGCGTCTGAGAAGCTTTTGAAACGGGAAAGTAACGGTGATTTGGATATGGGGAGGTGGCGAACGGCACCGTTCTCAGAGCTGCGATACAGCAAAGGCTTGGTTCCTGACAGCTTCGAAATGGAAGTGAATGGTGATGCATGGTTTAACAACCGAGTAGCTGTGAATGTGCTGGACATCTTCAGGGGTTATTCGATACGACCAGAACAAGTAATGGCATAGAGACGAGCATACTAACGCTGGCGCGCCTGGATGCTTGGCTAGTGACTACTGTGGAGTGTTTGGATGAACCGAAGGGGAAAGGAGGTGCACGGCAGAAGATTTACAAGGCGGTACAGTCAATATGTGGGGTAGCTTTTCAGCAATTAGTTGGTATTGGTGGACTGCATGTCTTGTCTCCAAGGCTCGCAAGCAAGGGAAGAAACGGACGTTGTCGAGAGCGAACAGCGGACTAGTGCACAGTCACGGCATGTGTTTGCAAGCCGTACTGTGACGAGAGAGGCTGTTGAAGTGTGGCAAAGCGGAGAGGGGTCTGGAATTGTTCATGTCGTTGATGATGTAAACCGCTGCTCATCACTTGTTCTAGTGTCCGAGGATTGGATTCAATCGCATATTACGTCAAACCTCGGTGCTGTAATGGATTGTGTGATTGCGCAAGGACTATTGGCGCAGAACTTTTCGTCGTGCCCATATGCTGGACACCTGACTGCAAACCTGAATGTCGAAATCAATGCCCACAGTATGGGGGCATGGAGCGGCGCCATGCAGCCACTGCTGATAACGGTTTTGGCGTAATGGAGGATGGTTGAATTAGTGCAGTAAATGTGACGTTGACTAGATTTATCATGTAGTACATTATCAATAGAGTGCTGCGATTTAGATTATTCTTCTTCATTATCATCTGTGAATTGGTAATCAGTGTTGGTGTAGAAGCGGTTGAGATAGAAACGTTGGTCCGACCAGTGCATTTGTTTCGTAAATGGCTTGACTGGAAAGTTACTTCGTACGATGTGCACGGTGCCAGATATAGTAGATGCAGGAATGAGGTCAAACCAAGGACCACCTGCACTGTGGGATGCAGTGTCATTGCTGTCAACGGATCCGTTTGTCGGGTCCCATGTGGACCACTTTAAACAAATGCACCCAAGTGATTTTTCCACAGCGGTTTTTGGGGCAAAGCAGGTCATATACTGAACGAAAGCGAGTTCTACAGGTTGAAACAGGTTTGGAGACTGCAGGCGTACCAGTGCCAGGACGCGCCTACCCATATGGTTCTGTAGTCATCGGCAGTTCCGGAGATGACGACAAAGGAGTACTGCGATCTCTTTGCGGGGCCGAACGATGAAGTTGCAAAGACGCGCTGCTGCTTGTGCCTCGACACGTTTGTGGGGCGAAGCATGCCACTGTGCGGGTCAAAGTCGTCGGCATCTGGGACGTACCCTCCCATGACGTAGGCGGACTTTACCACGGTGACGGAAATGTCCATGTCATGTATTGGAGGGCCTTCTGCCGTGGCGCGCAGTCTAGCGAGGGTGAGGAACGCTTGTGCAGCTGTGTCACCGAGTTGCTGGAATAGCGTTATGGTGCCAGACGGGAACGAGGAGTTGTGCAGCGGCAAAAGAGTGGCAGGATCGGGCTGTCCGTCGATATCTGCAACGAGGAGGGTTGCATCGGGCAGCAGGGAGGCAAAGTCGTGCAGTGCAACGGTGAATCGTCGCGAACGAGTACTGCACCGTCTGTGGGCGATATCATGCGTGCGTTTCCCAATGTGTTCGATGGGGTGGACCAGTTGGAGTGGCCAAGGAGAATTCCATGTGGCGAATAGTCTCTTCCATGGCTGTGGAGCGCCTTCGAGAGGTTTTCCTATAACTCTGTTTGAACAGAAGATGCGAGTGTTCGTAGGGGCCTGCATCTATGTGTTCCAGGCGCCATATCTCTGCAAGTCAACGGGAAGATGGTCTAGAAGATGGAACTTGAAAGTTTTGAGACCTGTGGTGTGAATGGGCCGAGGGTGGAGAGCAGATTGTTTGAAATAGGAAATGGAGTTCTGGAGCTTTCTAGTTCGGCGGCAGTCCAGTGCTTGATGCGACCGCGTTTCATGACCCATGCGACGAGGTCAGAGTATTGCGTGCAGATGAAGTGAGGGGGGCTGTATCTACTTCGTCACAGCATGTGTCAATGAATGCTGCGATGAAAGGGAACACCATGTCGACATGGTGATAGTCTTTGGCTGCGAGCATGCCGCGTATGCCGTCCTCCGTGAAGAGGCCGTTCAAATTGGTGCCCTTCTCACCCTTGGAGAAGTCGACATGAAGACCGGTGATGTAGTAGTCGCGTTCGATAGCGGACAGAATGCTGTTTGAGCCGGCGAGGATGGATTTTTTCACCTTCTTGAAGGTGCGAGGTGTCCGGAATGGGAGGCAGTGGTGGTGTGAGGTCTGGGGAGCTGAGGCGGTGGACAATGCACTGTTTGATGAGCTTTGAGATGCCGAGGTGGAGATTGTGCAGAGGCTCGAAGGAGAAAATGTTGTAGGGGTCTAGGGGACTGTTGGTGGGTAAAAGAGCGGTCGATTCGAGGACAGAGTGTTGTTCGAGGAGGGAGAGAGCTTCGAGCGGAGCAGTTGTATGCTCCTGAGCGCTCTCTTGGCGTGCAGAGCGTGTATCATCGAGGGAGCGGGGCTGGTGTGGCGCGCTGGATTCAAGTTGAGTGGCGGGGATGTAGCAGCGGTGGCAGGGATGTGTGGTGGTAGTGCTGTTGCGAGTGCATGACAGCTCTTTGGCCTCTGGAAAGTCGCAGCAATAATTGGCTAGGATGGGAAAGCATTGGCGGGCAGTTGCAGTGGAGTCTGTGCAGGGGAACCCGGAAGAGAACGCGGTGGATAGGGACGAAAACACTTTTTCGAGTGCTTTATGAAGAATATCAATTTTGCGAGCGCGACTAGCAGAACTAGAGGTTGTCGGCATTCATCACCGAACAAGGCGTTGGACGAAGGGTTAACAATGTACGGAAGATACCGACGATGGTGAGGCCGGTACGGATGCAGTGGCGACGGAGGGGGGCGGAGAAGTTGAGCAGTGTGACGTGTATGGGGTATGCGACGATTGCGGAGCTCTTGAGTTGTGCTGCTCTTGTCGGAGTACACTTGGAGGAGGCCGGCAAAGGAGGAAGCGGTGGGATCAGTTTCCTCTGCCCATACGACCTGTGGATCTTCCGAGAGCTGCACGCGCTGTCTAGTAACCTGGTGCAGCGTTTTCGCGAATTCTGTGTGTAGGGGATGAGAAAATATTGCGGTGCCGTCTGGGGCGGTCTGTGGGGAGGGTGGAAGAGAGTATTTTGGTCGTTAGCCAGTGCTAACTGCCTGCGGAGCATGTCGACTGGGTCGCGGAGGTACAGCTGTGCCGAGTACTTACCAGTTTTGTCTGGAATGATGTGGCTCTTGTAACCTTCGGTGCGGAAATTGTGTTTCGACCATGGAAGCGGTAACGTGGCGACATTCTTCTACGGTGCGAACGGCGCTGTTGAACTTTTCTAGGGAGAATGCGGGGTCTTGTAGGATGGTGATGACTTCGCTCACGCGGCCAGCGCCGGCCTTGTACTCGAGGGTTGTGAGACTGGCGGCGAGGGATTGCACGAGGAGGTCTGCGCGGGAGGGGGTTGAGGTTGGTGGCAGTGAAGCGTCACAGGGTGAGTCGCTGGAGGAAGCACGACCAGATTCTGGGTCTGGGGAGCTGGGTTGCGGGGAATCATGGTCGCCGTTTCGAGCAGGCTCATGGGTGACGGCAGGGACACGAGCGTTGTTGAAATGTTGGGAGAGGGGTTGAAACGGTAGCGACACGTTCGCTCATGCAGCGCGAGCGCATAAGCATCTACGCAGTAGTAGAAGCACCCTTCATACTTGCATTCCATGTCGAGTTTTGACGCAAAAGGAGGATTGCGAGCTGAACAGGGGAGACTGTGCCGTCCAGATGCGACCAATTTTATTTTTTGTGGTGCTTTCGAGACTTGGAATGTAACGTGTTCGTAGTTTTTTGGGTAGTAGTTTTTGTGCTCACTCCAGCTGACATCCCAACGGTGGAATTTAACCGAGAGTTCAATCATTTCCAACTGTTACATCACATTGCGTGCTGGCAACGTGTGCATGGAAGGACGAACGACTGCCCTGGGAGATGAATTTTTCAATTAATTCATTTGTAATAATAAACTTTTTTATTTCCAAACTTCGTGGAATCTGAATGTGCTTACAGCGGATATGCCACAGATCATAAGGAAAGCAAATGGATTCTCATATATATGATTATATGGTTTATATTCGTTGTTCTCGATCCGGATCTCTTGTTCGGGAATCAGAGACCATGGCTTGGGCCATACTCAATCTCACTGCCGGCGATGATTTCGAGTATGCACAGCAAGACTTAAGCGGACGCAGAAAGCTGTCCGGTCGACGCCGCAGGCTCCACTCCGCCCTCATCACACCGACTGATCTTCTTTGACCGACTTTGCTTTGTACGGTGCGCGAATCTTGATCAAGATTCGCGCACGTACCTTCGTTCCTCCTCTACCCTCGAGGGTATGCGTTGAGGGAAGCGTGGGTTTGAGTCTGACTATTTCCGTTGATGCGATATTTTTCATGGGAAGCCTGTTGACTGATGGTGTATTGAGCGGAGGATGGAAGAGAGGTACGTGAAGTTTTGAAAGTATGCTGTGAGGGAAGGTTGATTTTGAGTCTGACTGTTGTGGTTGATTCCGATGTTGTGTAGATGATGCAGGAATGTTTGATGACGGAAGGTAAGTTTCATTGAGTGCCAAGATGCTTTTGCGAAGATATGGACTGCTGACTATGATTATTGTTAATTGCAAGGTTTTTGGATCATGGTTTGTATTGTGTGTAGGATGGATGAGAGGTACATTTGCGAGTTCTCAGGGTATGTAGCGAGGAAACGTTGGTTTTCAATCTGACTGTTGCGATTGAATCCGATGTTGCGTAGGTGATGGAGGAATAGTGATGACGGAAGGTAAGTCACATTGGGCGCCCAGACCGGTTGTGCGAAGATGCGGAATGCTGACTACTTTTCTTGGCTACACGATTACGTGATTTATGGTTTTTATTGTGTGCAGGATGGAACAGGTAAAGTAAGTGTGCGAGTTTTGAAAGTAAGCAGCGAGGGAAGGTTGGTTTTGAGTCTGACTATTTCCGTTGATGCGATATTTTTCATTGGAAGCCTATTGAGTCATGGTGTGTATTGTGTGGAGCGAAGGTAAGTGTGCGAGTTTTGAAAGTATGCTGTGATGGAAGGTGGTTTTGAGTCTGACTGTTGTGGTTGATTCCGATGTTGTGTAGATGATGCAGGAATGTTGATGACAGAAGGTAAGTTTTACTGAGCACCAGACTTGTTTGCGAAGATATGGACTGCTGACTTTGATTATTCATTGCAAGGTTTTTGGATCATGGTTTGTATTTTGTGTAGGATGGATGATTCAGTCATCCTCTCGGAGAGGTAAGTAAGGGAGTTTCTAGGATATCTGTCGTGGTAAGCGTTGCTTTTGAGTCTGACTGTTGTGGTTGATTCTGAGTTTTGTGTATGTGATGCAGGAGTGGTGAAGCAGGAACGGCAGGACTGAAGGAGAGTGAAGAAGGGATGTAGGAAGATGGGGAATGAAGCTGTGAGGTGTTTCTGGTATGTGTATATTTTTGGGCATACGATAGAAGTGAGAGTGCGTTTCAAGTGTGTAAGATTTTGCTGACCATGTTCGTGTTTGATGTCTTGATGATTTAATGGGCTGGGTGGTGTCGAGGAAAGCGGGGATGGTATTGGAAGGAGCGTATTTTTTTAATCTAGGTCGTGAGGGTTCTTGCAGTATGTGCGGATGGTGGTGCATGGCGTTCGGATGGTAGGGAGAACGCGATAGTGAGGGAGATGGGTGATCGACGATATGCTGACAGGTATTTTGTATTCTGGCTGGATACGTATTTCCTATTCTAACCGGGTATTTATTTCCTATTCTAACCGGTATTTATTTCCTATTCTGACCAGATATGTTTCCCTATTCTAGAGAGACGTATTGTATACGAGCAGTTTCCTAAATGAGAGAATAAAATACGGTCCGATATGGGCCCTGAATTTACCATCGCTGTAATTTCTTCCTCCCGGTTTTCGCTGATATATTGTATACTGGATGTCGGGTCCTAGTATTCCGCCATATGTACTAGAGAAGTGGATGTCGGGTCCTAGTATTCCGCCATATGTACTAGAGAAAGTGGGTCGGGTCCTAGTATTCCGCCATATGTACTAGAGAAAGTGGATGTCCGGTCCCTAGTATTCCGCCATTGTACTAGAGAAAGTGGATGTCGGGTCCTAGTATTCCGCCATATGTACTAGAGAAAGTGGATGTCGGGTCCTAGTATCCGCCATATGTACTAGAGAAAGTGGATGTCGGGTCCTAGTATTCCGCCAACGTACTAGAGAAAGTGGATGTCGGGTCCTAGTATTCCGCCATATGTACTAGAGAAAGTGGATGTCGGGGCCCTAGTATTCCGCCATATTTACTAGAAAAGTGGACGTCCGCATCCAAAAAAATTTTTTATTTTGTTTTGACCGGACGTTCATTTGTTCTAGTAAATCTCGGGGCCGACTAGGACCCGTACTAGAAGACTGGACGTCCGCGTCCACTTCCGAAAACACAGACGTTACCTGCTGGGGTACGTTATAGGATTGCATCTCCTCTCCAGCTCCTCTACCGAGGGCTCGGGGCACCTGTCGGGTGGTTTTGCCGCCCTTCGGATTTACCTCTACATCTGTGAGCTCCTCGGCGCATAGAATCACCGTCCAAAATCTTCACGATTCCCAGTTGACCACCGGCACTGATAAAGCCCGCTTTAGAATTTTTGTTAACCACTGCATCTCCCTGGAGAACCAAATGCTTGGTTAGAAACTCATAGCACACGACCCTTCCATTATACATATAAATCTTCTGACACACAGTCAAGAGCGAACGCAAATACTTGTTGCAGAACAGCAGCAGTACTCACTGGCATTGCTTGTATCTTGACAGCTTGTCCCCATCGACACAGCAAAACTGCACGAGTATCACGCATTTAAAGCAATTCAGTTTTCCAACCGCATTCACTCAGCTCCGATTTCGCTGCTCTAGCGCTGTAGCGCTGAGTACGAGACGAGGCTGGC
>JALQPE010002273.1:0-90943 GCA_030407315.1 Asparagopsis taxiformis | reverse complement strand
TGTGTAGAATGAAACGAGGGTAAGTGAGTTCTGAGGTATCATCGAGGGAAGGGTTGTTTCGAATCTGACTATTGCAGTTGATGCGCTATTTATTCATGAAAGCTTATCCAGTCATGGGCGTTGTGTTTTGAGTGAAGGATGGAGCGAGGTAGGTCGGAAGTTTTGAGAGTATGCTGAGAGGGACATGTGGGTTTTGAGTCGACTGTTTTTTGTGATTTCGATTTGTGTAGGTGATGCAGGAATGGTGATGACGGAAGGTAAGTTCATTGAGCGTTAAGATGTGTTTTGCGAAGATATGGATAGCTGACTAAGTTATTCATTACAAGATTTTGCCTCATGGTTTTACTGTGTGTAGGGTGGAAGGGGGTAGGTAAGAGTTCTAGGATATCTGGCGGGGGGAAGCGTTGCTTTGAATCTGACAGTTGAGGTTCATTTTATGTATGTGGTGCAGCAGTGGTGAGCAGGAAACGGTAGGATTCAAGGAGAGTGAAGAAAGGATTTGGGATGATGGGAAATGAAGATGTGAGGTGTCTTCTGGAAGTGTATATTTTCGGGCATACGATAGAAGTGAGAGTGGGCTCCAAATCAGTACGATTTTCTGACCATATTCGTGTTTAATTTCTTGATGATTCGATGGGAAGAGGTGTTGTTAAGGAAAGCAGGATGGTATTCGGAAGGAGCAGATGTTTTTCTAATCTAGGCCGTGAGGGTCGTGAGTATGCGCAGATAGTAGTGCATGGCGTTCGGATGGTAGGAGCATGCGATTTCTGGGGGAGACGGGTGATCGACGATATGCTGACAGGTATTTTGTATTCTGGCTGGATACGTATTTCATATTCTGGCTGGATACATATTCCGTATTCTGACCGATACGTATTTCCTATTCTAACCGGGTATTTTTTCCTATTTGACCAGATATGTATTTCCTATTCTAGAGAGACGTATTTATACCAGCAGTTTCGTAAATGAGAGAATAAAATACGGTCCGATATGGGCCCTGAATTTACCTTCCGCTGTAATTTCTTCCCTTCCGGTTTTCGCTGATTATTGTATACTGGATGTCGGGTCCAGTATTCCGCCATATGTACTAGAGAAAGTGGATGTGGTTCCTAGTGTTCCGCCAAACGTACTAGAGAAAGTGGATGTCGGGTCCTAGATTCCGCCAATGTACTAGAGAAGTGGATGTCGGGCCCTAGTATTCCGCATATGTACTAGAGAAAGTGGACGTCCGCATCCAAAAATTTTTATTTTTTTTTGGACGCGGACGTTCATTTGTTCTAGTAAATCTCGGGGCCGACTAGGACCCGTACTAGAGAGACGGACGTCCGCGTCCACTTCCGAAAACACAGACGAAAGCCATTCCTGTGAAATACCTTGGAGTTCTTAGGGCGGTTGAGGAAACATGACAAAGTGTGCAAGAACGAGACTATGGAGCTGGACCCTATAGCGTAACAAACGCAGAGACGTTGGACTGGACGTACCATCGAGGTAGAGCCGGTAGAAGGGGCAACTTTGGAGCGAAAACGGTGTAGGATAATTGCTACCCCTCCGGCTATATCATCAAGAATCTGCAGTGGTATACACCTTCGTCCAGAGACGAGAGTGATCTGCTGAATGACTTGGTGCGACACGTACTGCGTCAAAGTCCGTGGTGTGATGTGTTTTCCGATGAGGAGCAGCGTGTGTGCTGTCAAGAGGCTGTGGCGGGGAGCAAGGAATTGAAAGTGAAGGTGACGCAGAAACTGTCCGACGTGATGAGTGCACGGAAGCGTAATGCGAGGGACAGATTGTTCGGTTCGCTGGGGTACACGAAATTAATGTCTAGATGCACGATGCTGACGACGCGAGCTGAGATGGACGAGCGAGAGGAACAAAAGCGCGAAAGCGTCTGAGAAAGCTTTGAAAACGGGAAAGTAACGGTGATTTGGATATGGGGAGGTGGCGAACGGCACCGTTCTCAGAGCTGCGATACAGCAAAGGCTTGGTTCCTGACAGCTTCGAAATGGAAGTGAAGGTGATGCATGGTTTAACAACCGAGTAGCTGTGAATGTGCTGGACATCTTCAGGGGTTATTCGATACGACCAGAACAAGTAATGGGACATAGAGACGAGCATACTAACGCTGGCGCGCCTGGATGCTTGGCTAGTGACTACTGTGGAGTGTTTGGATGAACCGAAGGGAAAGGAGGTGCACGGCAGAAGGAGTTTACAAGGCGGGTACAGTCAATGTGGGGGTAGCTTTTCAGCAATTAGTTGGTATGGTGGTGTACTGCATGTCTTGTCTCCAAGGCTCGCAAGCAAGGGAAGAAACGGACGTTGTCGAGAGCGAACAGCGGACTAGTGCACAGTCCACGGCATGTGTTTGCAAGCCGTACTGTGACGAGAGAGGCTGTTGAAGTGTGGCAAAGCGGAGAGGGGTCTGGAATTGTTCATGTCGTTGATGATGTAAACCGCTGCTCATCACTTGTTCTAGTGTCCGAGGATTGGATTCAATCGCATATTACGTCAAACCTCGGTGCTGTAATGGATTGTGTGATTGCGCAAGGACTAATTGGCGCAGAACTTTTCGTCGTTGACCCATATGCTGGACACCTGAGTGCAAACCTGAATGTCGAAATCAATGCCCCACAGTATGGGGGCATGGAGCGGCGCCATGCAGCCACTGCTGATAACGGTTTTGGCGTAATGGAGGATGGTTGAAATTAGTGCAGTAAATGTGACGTTGACTAGAAGGTTTATCATGTAGTACATTATCAATAGAGTGCTGCGATTTAGATTTATTCTTCTTCATTATCATCTGTGAATTGGTATATCAGTTGGTGTAGAAGCGGTTGAGATAGAAACGGTGGTCCGACCAGTGCATTTGTTTCGTAAATGGCTTTGACTGGAAAGTTACTTCGTACGATGTGCACGGTGCCAGATATAGTAGATGCAGGAATGAGGTCAAACCAAGGACCCACTGCACTGTGGGATGCAGTGTCATTGCTGTCAACGGATCCGTTGTCCGGGTCCCATGTGGACCACTTTAAACAAATGCACCCAAGTGATTTTTCCACAGCGGTTTTTGGGGCAAAGCAGGTCATATACTGAACGAAAGCGAGTTCTACAGGTTGAAACAGGTTGGAGACTGCAGGCGTACCAGTGCCAGGACGCGCCCTACCCATATGGTTCTGTAGTCATCGGCAGTTCCGGAGATGACGACAAAGGAGTACTGCGATCTCTTTGCGGGGCCGAACGATGATGAAGTTGCAAAGACGCGCTGCTGCTTGTGCCTCGACACGTTTGTGGGGCGAAGCATGCCACTGTGCGGGTCAAAGTCGTCGGCATCTGGGACGTACCCTCCCATGACGTAGGCGGACTTTACCACGGTGACGGAAATGTCCATGTCATGTATTGGAGGGCCTTCTGCCGTGGCGCGCAGTCTAGCGAGGGTGAGGAACGCTTGTGCAGCTGTGTCACCGAGTTGCTGGAATAGCGTTATGGTGCCAGACGGGAACGAGGAGTTGTGCAGCGGCAAAAGAGTGGCAGGATCGGGCTGTCCGTCGATATCTGCAACGAGGAGGGTTGCATCGGGCAGCAGGGAGGCAAAGTCGTGCAGTGCAACGGTGAATCCGTCGCGAACGAGTACTGCACCGTCTGTGGGCGATATCATGCGTGCGTTTCCCAATGTGTTCGATGGGGTATGACCAGTTGGAGTGGCCAAGGAGAATTCCATGTGGCGAATAGTCTCTTCCATGGCTGTGGAGCGCCTTCGAGAGGTTTTCCTATAACTCTGTTTGAACAGAAGATGCGAGTGTTCGTAGGGGCCTGCATCAATGTGTTCCAGGGCGCCATATCTCTGCAAGTCACCGGGAAGATGGTCTAGAAGATGGAACTTGAAAGTTTTGAGACCTGTGGTGTGGAATGGGCCGAGGGTGGAGAGCATTGATTGTTTGAAATAGGAAATGGAGTTCTGGAGGCTTTCTAGTTCGGCGGCAGTCCAGTGCTTGATGCGACCGCGTTTCATGACCCATGCGACGAGGTCAGAGTATTGCGTGCAGATGGAAGTGAGGGGGGCTGTATCTACTTCGTCACAGCATGTGTCAATGAATGCTGCGATGAAAGGGAACACCATGTCGACATGGTGATAGTCTTTGGCTGCGAGCATGCCGCGTATGCCGTCCTCCGTGAAGAGGCCGTTCAAATTGGTGCCCTTCTCACCCTTGGAGAAGTCGACATGAAGACCGGTGATGTAGTAGTCGCGTTCGATAGCGGACAGAATGCTGTTTGAGCCGGCGAGGATGGATTTTTTCACCTTCTTGAAGGTGCGAGGTGTCCCGGAATGGGAGGCAGTGGTGGTGAGGTCTGGGGAGCTGAGGCGGTGGACAATGCACTGTTTGATGAGCTTTGAGATGCCGAGGTGGAGATTGTGCAGAGGCTCGAAGGAGAAAATGTTGTAGGGGTCTAGGGGACTGTTGGTGGGTAAAAGAGCGGTCGATTCGAGGACAGAGTGTTGTTCGAGGAGGGAGAGAGCTTCGAGCGGAGCAGTTGTATGCTCCTGAGCGCTCTCTTGGCGTGCAGAGCGTGTATCATCGAGGGAGCGGGGCTGGTGTGGCGCGCTGGATTCAAGTTGAGTGGCGGGGATGTAGCAGCGGTGGCAGGGATGTGTGGTGGTAGTGCTGTTGCGAGTGCATGACAGCTCTTTGGCCTCTGGAAAGTCGCAGCAATAATTGGCTAGGATGGGAAAGCATTGGCGGGCAGTTGCAGTGGAGTCTGTGCAGGGGAACCCGGAAGAGAACGCGGTGGATAGGGACGAAAACACTTTTTCGAGTGCTTTATGAAGAATATCAATTTGCGAGCGCGACTAGCAGAACTAGAGGTTGTCGGCATTTCATCACCGAACAAGGCGTTGGACGAAGGGTTAACAATGTACGGAAGATACCCGACGATGGTGAGGCCGGTACGGATGCAGTGGCGACGGAGGGGGGCGGAGAAGTTGAGCAGTGTGACGTGTATGGGGTATGCGACGATTGCGGAGCTCTTGAGGCTTGTGCTGCTCTTGTCGGAGTACACTTGGAGGAGGCCGGCAAAGGAGGAAGCGGTGGGATCATTTTCCTCTGCCCATACGACCTGTGGATCTTCCGAGAGCTGCACGCGCTGTCTAGTAACCTGGTGCAGCGTTTTCGCGAATTCTGTGTGTAGGGGATGAGAAAATATTGCGGTGCCGTCTGGGGCGGTCTGTGGGGAGGGGTGGAAGAGAGTATTTTGGTCGTTAGCCAGTGCTAACTGCCTGCGGAGCATGTCGACTGGGTCGCGGAGGTACAGCTGTGCCGAGTACTTACCAGTTTTGTCTGGAATGATGTGGCTCTTGTAACCTTCGGTGCGGAAATGTGTTTCGACCATGGAAGCGGTAACGTGGCGACATTCTTCTACGGTGCGAACGGCGCTGTTGAACTTTTCTAGGGAGAATGCGGGGTCTTGTAGGATGGTGATGACTTCGCTCACGCGGCCAGCGCCGGCCTTGTACTCGAGGGTTGTGAGACTGGCGGCGAGGGATTGCACGAGGAGGTCTGCGCGGGAGGGGGTTGAGGTTGGTGGCAGTGAAGCGTCACAGGGTGAGTCGCTGGAGGAAGCACGACCAGATTCTGGGTCTGGGGAGCTGGGTTGCGGGGAATCATGGTCGCCGTTTCGAGCAGGCTCATGGGTGACGGCAGGGACACGAGCGTTGTTGAAATGTTGGGGAGAGGGGTTGAAACGGTAGCGACACGTTCGCTCATGCAGCGCGAGCGCATAAGCATCTACGCAGTAGTAGAAGCACCCTTCATACTTGCATTCCATGTCGAGTTTTGACGCAAAAGGGAGGATTGCGAGCTGAACAGGGGAGACTGTGCCGTCCAGATGCGACCAATTTTATTTTTGTGGTGCTTTCGAGACTTGGAATGTAACGTGTTCGTAGTTTTTTGGGTAGTAGTTTTGTGCTCACTCCAGCTGACATCCCAACGGTGGAATTTAACCGAGAGTTCAATCATTTCCAACTGTTACATCACATTGCGTGCTGGCAACGTGTGCATGGAAGGACGAACGACTGCCCTGGGAGATGAATTTTCAATTAATTCATTTGTAATAATAAACTTTTTTATTTCCAAACTTCGTGGAATCTGAATGTGCTTTACAGCGGATATGCCACAGATCATGTAAGGAAAGCAAATGGATTCTCATATATATGATTATATGTTTATATTCGTTGTTCTCGATCCGGATCTCTTTGTTCGGGGAATCAGAGACCATGGCTTGGGCCATACTCAATCTCACTGCCGGCGATGATTTCGAGTATGCACAGCAAGACTTAAGCGGACGCAGAAAGCTGTCCGGTCGACGCCGCAGGCTCCACTCCGCCCTCATCACCGACTGATCTTCTTTGACCGACTTTGCTTTGTACGTGCGCGAATCTTGATCAAGATTCGCGCACGTACCTTCGTTCCATCCTCTACCCTCGAGGGTATGCGTTGAGGGAAGCGTGGGTTTTGAGTCTGACTATTTCCGTTGATGCGATATTTTTCATGGGAAGCCTGTTGACTGATGGTGTGTATTGAGCGGAGGATGGAAGAGAGGTACGTGAAGTTTTGAAAGTATGCTGTGAGGGAAGGTTGATTTTGAGTCTGACTGTTGTGGTTGATTCCGATGTTGTGTAGATGATGCAGGAATGTTGATGACGGAAGGTAAGTTTCATTGAGTGCCAAGATGTGCTTTGCGAAGATATGGACTGCTGACTATGATTATTGTTAATTGCAAGGTTTTTGGATCATGGTTTGTATTGTGTGTAGGATGGATGAGAGGTACATTTGCGAGTTCTCAGGGTATGTAGCGAGGGAAACGTTGGTTTTCAATCTGACTGTTGCGATTGAATCCGATGTTGCGTAGGTGATGGAGGAATAGTGATGACGGAAGGTAAGTCACATTGGGCGCCCAGACCGGTTGTGCGAAGATGCGGAATGCTGACTACTTTTCTTGGCTACACGATTACGTGATTTATGGTTTTTATTGTGTGCAGGATGGAACAGGTAAAGTAAGTGTGCGAGTTTTGAAAGTAAGCAGCGAGGGAAGGTTGGTTTTGAGTCTGACTATTTCCGTTGATGCGATATTTTTCATTGGAAGCCTATTGAGTCATGGTGTGTATTGTGTGGAGCGAAGGTAAGTGTGCGAGTTTTGAAAGTATGCTGTGATGGAAGGTTGGTTTTGAGTCTGACTGTTGTGGTTGATTCCGATGTTGTGTAGATGATGCAGGAATGTTGATGACAGAAGGTAAGTTTTACTGAGCACCAAGACTTGTTTTGCGAAGATATGGACTGCTGACTTTGATTATTCATTGCAAGGTTTTTGGATCATGGTTTGTATTTTGTGTAGGATGGATGATTCAGTCATCCTCTCGGAGAGGTAAGTAAGGGAGTTTCTAGGATATCTGTCGTGGTAAGCGTTGCTTTTGAGTCTGACTGTTGTGGTTGATTCTGATGTTGTGTATGTGATGCAGGAGTGGTGAAGCAGGAACGGCAGGACTGAAGGAGAGTGAAGAAGGGATGTAGGAAGATGGGGAATGAAGCTGTGAGGTGTTTCTGGTATGTGTATATTTTGGGGCATACGATAGAAGTGAGAGTGCGTTTCAAGTGGTGTAAGATTTTGCTGACCATGTTCGTGTTTGATGTCTTGATGATTTAATGGGCTGGGGTGGTGTCGAGGAAAGCGGGGATGGTATTGGGAAGGAGCGTATTTTTTGTAATCTAGGTCGTGAGGGTTCTTGCAGTATGTGCGGATGGTGGTGCATGGCGTTCGGATGGTAGGGAGAACGCGATAGTGAGGGAGATGGGTGATCGACGATATGCTGACAGGTATTTTGTATTCTGACTGGATACGTATTTCCTATTCTAACCGGGTATTTATTTCCTATTCTAACCGGGTATTTATTTCCTATTCTGACCAGATATGTATTCCCTATTCTAGAGAGACGTATTGTATACGAGCAGTTTCCTAAATGAGAGAATAAAATACGGTCCGATATGGGCCCTGAATTTACCATCCGCTGTAATTTCTTCCCTCCCGGTTTTCGCTGATATATTGTATACTGGATGTCGGGTCCTAGTATTCCGCCATATGTACTAGAGAAAGTGGATGTCGGGTCCTAGTATTCCGCCATATGTACTAGAGAAAGTGGATGTCGGGTCCTAGTATTCCGCCATATGTACTAGAGAAAGTGGATGTCGGGTCCTAGTATTCCGCCATATGTACTAGAGAAAGTGGATGTCGGGTCCTAGTATTCCGCCATATGTACTAGAGAAAGTGGATGTCGGGTCCTAGTATTCCGCCATATGTACTAGAGAAAGTGGATGTCGGGTCCTAGTATTCCGCCAAACGTACTAGAGAAAGTGGATGTCGGGTCCTAGTATTCCGCCATATGTACTAGAGAAAGTGGATGTCGGGCCCTAGTATTCCGCCATATGTACTAGAGAAAGTGGACGTCCGCATCCAAAAAATTTTTATTTTTTTTTGGACGCGGACGTTCATTTGTTCTAGTAAATCTCGGGGCCGACTAGGACCCGTACTAGAGAGACTGGACGTCCGCGTCCACTTCCGAAAACACAGACGTTACCTGCTGGGTACGTTATAAGGTTCATCTCCTCTACCATCTCCTCTACCGAGGCTCGGGGCACCTGTCGGGTGGTTTGCCGCTCCTGCGGATTTTCTACCTGCTACATCTGTGAGCTCCTCGGCGCATAGAATCACCGTCCAAAATCTTCACGATTCCCTTGACCACCAGCATCTGATAAGCCCGCTTTAGAAATTTTTGTTAGACCACTGCATCTCCCTGGAGAACCCAAATGACTTGGTTAGAAACTCATAGCACACGACCCTTCCATTATACATATACATCTCGGACACACAGTCATAGAGCGAACGCAAATACTTGTTGCGAACAGCAGCAGTACTCACTGGCATTGCTTTCGTATCTTGGGACAGCTTGTCCCCATCGACAACAGCAAAACATGCACGATTATCACAGCATTTAAAGCAATTCAGTTTTCCAACCGCATTCAACTCAGCGATCTTCGCTGCTCTAGCGCTGTAGCGCTGAGTACGAGACGAGGCTGGCCGGCATGGTGACGGGGATGGCGGTTGGTGGTGCTGGTGAGATGGGCGGGGCGAATGTGAGGGTTCGTGTAGCGTTGAAAGCTGTAAATTGCGCTTCTTGAAGGGCGCGTCCATGGTTGATAGGATAGTGAAGTGAAACAGAATCCAAGTATGAATGGACAGCACTATATTTATAGACTTCGGAACGAACTTCTGATCCAGAATAAATACATGCTATGCAAACCTGCAAGAGTGGAATAGACTAATCAAGTTCGGTTGCCATGTGGCTGCCGACTGTACAACGCTTTGTTGATGACTGATCAGTCGAATGGCATACATTTCAATAGTTCTGACAAAATGTCTTTTCGACACCACATCTGAGCAGTTCCACGACAGGTCGTGTGTAGGACCAGCCGGGGTAGCGATCGCTAAGAGAGTTCTAGAATTGCAGCCGTGTCAGGGCAAGGTGAACCGTAACGCGCTGGTTGAACTTGCGGTTCGCGCGTCGCTCGGTCGCGGTGGCAATCGGGTGGTACAACGGCGGAACGCCTAGGGATCGATCGCAACACGGGATTCGCGGGCCGGCGCAAGCCGTGATCTCAGGGGGAGATCACCGAGTAAACTCGAGCACAATGTAGTATACGTGGCAATTCCGAAATTGCAAATATTTACGTTTTCCGCGGAATTCGAATTTCGGCGGATACGACCGGCGACAGCAATGCACGAACATTGCTGGCGCATGCGCGCGCGCAACCGGCACACGTGTGCCACGAACGTATTGGCAACGGCCAACGGACCAACGGGTCCCTACGTGTGACCCACAAGGTCCTTTCCCATTCGGGGACGTTACGAGCAGTGTTTACACTGTAAAGCGATGCCATCGTGGCCATATAGGTATTGGCATCGTGCCGGGAGGGAAAGGGGACAAGACATCGATCGAGCAACGGCTCTAGTCTACGACTGACTTCTACGTTTACGTTTACGTTGTGCCTAGCGAGGCTTCGTCTCCGTCGAGCTGCGCACTCCCTACCCATCGCCGCACGTAAGGCTGATTGCGTGTAGTGCCTCCGGGCTTGGTCGAGAGCGCCTCCGGTGACGTACCACCTCGTGTGCTAACGTAATCCTCGCGTGGATTGTTGCGTCGTGACGCTCGTGTCTACTCGCTAACCTATCTCTACCGTTCTACCTAACATACAGTCAAAACACCAGCGGGTGGACTGCTCGTTTCGTTTCGTAAGGACAGCGTGTCCACTGGCTCGTACCAGCTACTACGTCTAACGAACTATCGTTCCACACACAACGCGATCCACACAGGGGTCGTAAATCCCTGGCCTAGTGGCGTGCGACGCAACGCGCGCTATCGCGGTGCGACGCGGTTCGACGATCGGTTTATGCGCAGCGCGCACGCGAACGTCGGCGATCGTGAGCAACCCACACGCAACGTCGTAACGCAATCGGTCCTCGCGATTCGCTAAACGCTTAACTCGTAGCTGCGAAGATGCTGGCTGTTTATTGGTAAGGTGCGAAGCAGAACGACCATTAATAGCTAACTACTAAGGACAGGTTGTCCTTGCGCGGCCGGCCGGCGGCCGCTCGCTCGCACGCAAAAGGGAAATATGTGGGAAAAAGACTTTCGTCATAAAAACCCAAAAAAGGGAAATAAAGGGAAATTCGTATAATTCTCTACACGTGGCGCCGGACTCGTAGTGGCACGCATTCGCGCAGGCGCACCGTGACACGTAATCGACTCGCCACGCGTACGCTCGCTTACTAACTTACTCAGCGCGGATGCACGCGGACTCAACTCGTCGATATCGCTTCAACCCGCGTTCGCGTTAGAATTGCATCACACTGACGTTTCGCACGCTTCTCTTCCGGAGTCGATCCCACCCGTCGGACGCGTCGGAGATCGTCCAACGCTTGGAAATCCTACGACTTGCTCGTGCTGCAGCACAGGAAGAATTCCCGATACTCCAAGAGCATAACAAAGGCTTTAGAGGAGTCGTAGACCAGGCCGGGCTGGACTCGCAAATCGATGTAGATGGCGTGGTTTAGCCCGTCTCGACTCCAAACAAGCAATACATACACATCGGGCTCCCGCGACAGCTTCTCCCGAAACCACACCCATTGCCTAGTGCTGGAACCCAGGGCCCCCAGGTCTAAATGGGGGGTCGCCTCCCGGGATAGAACCACTGTCGAGGGAGCACGGTCATCGATGTCCTTCGAGACCGAACCTAAGTCCACGACGCTAGAACAATAACCCCGAACGAGTCGTTCTTCTTCATCCCTGGTCAGTTTCCAACGGAAGAAACTATCTGCCGCGTTAAAATCGCACACGAGAGCGATGTCATTGGCGGCCGCGGCACGCAGGCAGTTTCTGGTAAAGTCCTGCACTGGTACCACTAGGCGATTCCGCGGGGTCCCCAAAAAGAATTCTGAGGCTTCGGGGATGCGAGCCAAAGCGACATTGACCTATTTGTTCTTCCCAAGGTTCTTATAACACCTGGCGTCGATGCTGGAAATTTAACTCACCCGCGAGGGTTGACCACTCTCTCGGGTCACATAAGAGGTATTATCCTTCTCCTGGAGTTCCGCATCGCGCTCCGCGGGTTCGGAAACCTGAAGGAAGACAATTGTAAACAGATCTATCTGATTTCCGTGTGGTTTCCCCTTCGGCAGAGGTGTAGTAACAACCTTCCATTTCGCCGTTGTCACCGCCCCTCAAAAGCCAGATCTTCTCGATGATCCAGTCGGTGTCGTGGGGACATTCGGCGTACCACTCAGTATCACCGTTCGACTCGGTGAGACCGAAACGGTAAGCCATCTCCGCAGTAAGGATATAGATGACGGTATCAGAATCGAATTCGAAGATATGTGGCCCGAAGAGGAACTTCAATTCCCTGTCCGTCACTTGGCACAGATCACGAAGTTTACGGCCAAAGTCGACAACAAAACGACCATGATGGTCGGCGGAACGGCGGATGTTCTGGACTTCTTCACGTCCGAACCAGCGGGAGAGGTTCTCACGAATACCCCGGTGGGATTTATCGTCGAAGCTAACCTCGTTGACCCGCTCGGGGACGGCTTCCCCGGGGCGATAGTGTGTCTCCTGGCCACACTCAAGCCGGTAGGCACCAGGAGCAACGAGAGGATCTCGTCTGGGAATCCGTGCAGCCCGAGCCGCTAACTCCCGGCGCGGGCCAGTCCCCCCGATCGACTCCTTCGCTGTCTGTTTCGTCTTGCCCACCCCAATGGATCACCAGCCAGGTACCGAAAGGTCCACGTAAGGGAGTTCTCAACAAAGGGGCGACCGTAACTACGCAGGGTGCTCGGAGAGAAGATGGAAGGGAAGGCGAGAGGTTGGGTTAACGTAAGCGGACGTTTACGGTAAAATACCGAGCTACAGTAAGCTGCGAACTACCGTAAAGTACTTACAGTGCTTACCGTAAGGACGAGGTCAGCGGTGGAAGAGGGTCTGGAGTCCAGACCTATCCGAAGAGACTGCCAGGTTTTATATCGAGCGCGACCCAGAAGCTGCGAAATTAGACCTCCTCGGCGCCTCAATCTGGTCGGGGGTCATGTGGAAATGACTTTTACAAGAAAAATTCTGCAGGTGTTTTCTACCAGAATTTTAATTTAGGGTTAGATGGACGCCTGAAAAGTTCTAGACGTCCGACCTTGGGAAGCTAATTGCAGCTCCGAGCGGTGGCGGAATAACCTAGATAAAAAATAGCTAGACTTAGTATATCTACTTTTTACCATTCTCCTACTCTACAACTTGCCAATTCCTCCTTCGTGGCCACGTACAATAAGATGCTCCCCGAAATAATGCGTTTAAAATTTGCAAAACATGGTGGAAAATAGAACTGTACAGCATGAGGATGATGCAAGCAAATTATGTTAAAATTGCATTAAATGTGGGATGTGGGAAGCTCCAATGGTACAGTAGTGGTGGGTTCACAGAAGGGACAGAAACAAGTGCAAGAAACAAGAGAAAAAATGTGTATAAATACCAGTTGTCTCTGCAGTCGCGGATCAAGCGATGCTTATATGATGAGCACTTTGCACAGGTTGTTGTAGAGCTAGTCCTAACGATAAATATTGAAGGCGCCAGGTTGGTGCAGACGCGATGAACGATCGTAACGAAACTATCCTGGAGCGCATGATGCGCAAAGCCGGTGATGTCGAAGACAACGTCCTTCTGTGTGAGCTACGGCACGCAACGGAAGTGAGCATGGAAACGGACGAACTATTCCCAAAGATTCTATTATCGGTGCTCGAGATTGAGCATCGCAATCGACGGAAGCGTCTGGACGTGCCGTTCGACCATCTGCTAACAGCGGATGAAGTCGAAGCGACAAGCACATGCGAAGGGGCATGCACGCGAGTGGATGCCTATTCGTCGCCGGTTTCCATGTCGAACGGACAGGTAACGCGCGTACAAGGACTGGACCACGACGAAGAAAGCGCCGAGAACAGCGAGTGTGCAAGCGTCGTATCTGCGCGGCGTTCACCGCGCGGAGAAGCGTGGTGTGAGACGGAGGACAAGGATGGAAATCGTCATCGAAACGACCGATCGAGATTGGACGTCAATTTGGCGGCAAAATCAAGCGCCGCGCGCATCCAGACTTACAGTTGTAGTCGCGATGATAGAGACACTTGCGGGGCTGAGAGTAGCGCCGAAACCAAGTCGGGCCGACGCGCTGGTGAGGATTCGATGTGCACGCGTGGTACTCGGGAAATTTTCGAGAAATGCGCTCCAGCGCAGCCACGTGGCATGCAAGGTCGCGAGGACCCACCGGTGCTGCATGGCCGCGACGGGGAGGGTGATGGCGTCTTGCGTGTTGAACGGAGAAAGTGGATTACGGCGCAAGCTGATGGCATTCCGGAGGTTGTGCTACCGTCTGTCAACACGCAAGGCGCCAAAATTAAGCGGAAATTGCAGATGCAACGCGGCAAGAAATCGGTTGCATCTGTGTAGCACTGTGCGGATTGTGCATACGTGTGTTGAATTATTTGTGGCATTTTCGACTTTGCCGCGATTTTCCAGCTGCTTTGCGGTACGCTGTGAAAATGTTCCATCACACAGGGTTGGGCTGGCTGCAAGTTTGGTATGACAGCATTTGTCGTGGATGGCAGTGTGCGTGCGTGCCAAATCGAAATATGCCGCTGAGATTGGTTGGAGAGGTGCGGCTTCGGTTGTGGAGTCTGTAACGGTCGCGCACTTGGCGTCATCCAATCGGGTTGTGCGGTGTTGGATGTTTGGTGGATTGTTTGAATTAGCTGCGAACATGCGACGTGGTTTGGGAGAAATTTGGTTAATTTTTGTGGGTGTGATGGAAACCACCCATGGTCATACTAGGTGGGTGGTGGTTGGGCGGCGTGAGAAAAACAAAGGTGATTTCTAGATCTGTATTTTTTTCAGCAAGAAAGTAGCAATATTTTGAATTACAGTAAATGTCATAAACGCATTCAATCGAGCTTTTAATTGTCAACGGTTTGGACAAGTGACTTTCAATGTCTCGAGTTGTCACCCCGTCTGGAATGAGCGAACGACTTGTGTGTGTGTGTGCAGTTGCATCCCATGGCGTGACTTTGCCAATGTCGACCACACTGTAAGTATTTTGCTTGTTACACTTTCAACAGCACGTATCGTTCACCAACACAAGTCGTGTATTCACACCATTGTCTACGCGTGCATCTAGCATTGCATATGTCCAATTCAAATTTGGTGTCTTGCAACGCGCTGAGCAACGTGAGATACAAGCCAGAGGATTGGTACACGCGCCGGTTGCCGCAGGCAGGCAGGCAGCATTGGTAGACGGACTGGCTCGCCGTTTGGTTTCCAATGGTTAAATTCATGAGGCAAATCGCTGTGTGGCAGCATTTTTTTTCAATGCCGCTGGCACAACTTCATTTTATTGCATAATTCATCCGCACGCACCGCACCGCCTTTCCATTGGTCCAATTGCGTCCACGCCTGCCCTCACTGACAGCGGACGTCACGCCCATTCCCATAGTTTACAGCCAACATCTACTGTCGCCCACTATCGATCCTCCCCAACGCATACCCTCCCATATGGCCGCCTTCCATCTCGCTGCCTTCTAGCCTATCCGCGTCCGAGACTTCAATGACCATTACCTTCCCCAACGTTTCCGACATCGTCGGGCCACGCTTTTCTCGACCGTCATCTGTTCCCTGCTAAGCCATGTTGCCAGCACCCAAACACAGTTCCCTCGATGCCGACAATTCTATCTCCGACAAGGGCGCATCCTCTTCCTCCTGCGCAATTCCAACTTCCTTCCGCATCATCACCCCTGTCGTTCTTCTTATTCTTTGCCTCCTAACTCTCACCCAGTTTGCTCTCATCCCCTTCATTCGCAGCCTCCAAACTATCCCCACTTCCGATATCTCCTCCAAGCACTCCCCATCCTCACCCTTCAACCTTTCTGCGCAAGCCGTTGCCCAGTCCGATTCCGCAAAGCAATCTCACCCCAAGCACACCTCAAAGCTTCCCAATCGTCGCACTACCCCCTCCGAACACGCCCCGCCACAAGATGATTATCCCTATTCCGAAAAGGTAGAACCGGCCAAAGAAGACTGGCAAAAGCCTCGCCCTCTGCACACCATTTTCTCGATGACAAGACAACGTCCAGACGCCGATTTTCACGCTAATCATGATTGGAGCCAACCGATGGTTATCATGACCTACGCGCGTCCACTAGCTGGTTCCCCAAATATTACAGAGCTTTTCATGTACACGACCGGAGTTTCAATGGGGAGCTTTGAACGAAATTTCAGCGTGCACGGCTGCATGGTTGGCAAAGACATCTATCCCATGGTCCGCTTCCAGTGGGATCTCATGAGATGCGAGGTCACCCGAACGATCCAACAGGGCGAGCCGTTGACGGCTATCTTGTATCGCGACGACACCTTTGAAAAAGCCGTCAGAGGCCCCGTTATCATTGGAAGGGAATTCGAAGCCGAACTGAGTGAGGGTGATATTATTGATCTAGACGATGACGTTGTGTTCCATAGTTCGCCGTATCTGAGTAAGAACGACTTTGCTGCGATTCGATCCTTCGAGACTTGGGGCAAACAAATGGATCCCTTCGAAGTGACCCATATGCCTTCGTTACCTCGCTATGAACTGTGTGCAATGACTCTGATGAAACCGTATCCATATTTGCTACCAGACTGGATCGATTATCATCGTCGTATCGGCATTGATATGATTTTCTTGTTTGACAATCATGCGGATGACGATCTTTCAAAGGTGTACGCTGATCGCTCGGACATCGAAGTTGTTTACTGGCCGTGGGAAAGGGCTCAGATGCAAGCGAATACGTTTTTCCTCACGGCTGCACGAGCTCGCTGCGAATGGGTTTTGTTCAGTGACTCGGACGAATACATCATGGTCGGAGTCGGGGAGGGGAATCAGCTTATTGACCGGCGCCCTCTGAAGGAGTTTGTCGCGAAAAGGAGAAGGTACAACTTCAAACAAATCATGTTCTACTACTTGTTGTTTGGAAGTTCGGGACATGTTCGTCTGCCAAAGGGCCCTATTCCGGAGGAGTACATTCATCTGCATGAGGATCAGAATAGAATGAACGGGAAAGTGATATGTCAAACGGACTTGGACTGGATAAAACTTTCTATTCACTGGGGACAAGCTACGGAATTATTCCTAACGTACGGTGATGACAGAAATATGACGTATCCAGTTGGGAATGACGACACACCGTCGTTGGTTCACTATCAGTTCAGGTCGTGGGAAGATTTGATAATCAAGAGACAATTTGGGTCGCCTTCGACAGTTGACGCACTACCCATGGGCAAGGGCGATTTGAGTGTGGATAACCCTCCAAAGGTGTATACGAGTTACGTCGGACATGAGGAATTTACCTATTTTCGCGATATCTGGCGGCGAGTAACACAGAGAGTTCCTTTGGATATGCAGGCGATTGTACAGCGCAAGGGGAAGAAGCGTTGTCTGGTTCGATATCGAGTGGCGAGTGAGCCGGCGTTGTTCTACAACGAGAAGTGTTCAGTGAAGTAGTTTGCAGTCTTCACATTGTCTGATGAGAGAAATGTGTGAATAAAATATATTAATGGGAGGTGCCCGCGACTGTCGGAACGTGCAAGAGTGTAAACAATTGCGAACGGCAGCGACGATAACGTGGCGAGCGAGAGCGATACGAGACCGTTGTTGTGAAAGGTACTACGATTTGTTCGGCGCGTAGCTGTCTTCCGTTGACACCCGACATGTTGCATACATTTGAAATGTTTCACCAAATTCAAAAATCCGATCCCATTTTTTTATCTTGAAACATGTCATTTGTCAGTCGCCTGTGCTGAAAACGGCCCATCCAGCAAGGTTTGTAACGCTATGTGACTCACTGTGTGAGTACTCTGCTTTTTCTCATACTTGACGGATGTGGCTTGGACACCCTCCATGAGCCGCTTATCCAAGTTGCATCCCAAACTGCCTACACCTTGTCCGCTTGCCCGACGTCCCTACATATCTACCACTTTGAGCGATCTTACAATGGCAAGTGCCACTTGTTTGGTCATGAATCTACCGTGTCATCGCCTGCTTTTCCAGTTTCAAATCCAGTTCGACTGCTGGTACTAGGAAACAACACATCGTAATGTCCTGTGTGTGTGTACACTTTCAATGTAGTCCTGTAGAGTACCAAATGGTGACCCTATATCACGAGGCACTTTATATACAGGTTGAAGCAAGTTGGAACGCACCTTGCATTGTTCATCCTCTTCACAGTACTAAAAAATAAAAGCACTCACACGAGCTGCAACAACTAGCTAGGCGGTACATTTGTTTATGTTCTGTTTTGTAAGCAATTTTATTATATATCAACGCAGCACAAACTCGGTGCCCTACATCCGCATATCCATGGTTCGCAATCCGGAAACGAAATCAGTGGGGAGCACGTCAAGTTTCAATGATCACAATTTATTTGTCATTTCAGCAACTTTTATGCTGAGGATAACGGTAAGTTGAGGAACAGTCGGCGACTCAGACCAGTATCTATCACTGTCCTCGGTACTCCTCAAGGGGTAGCCAGTCACTCAAAGCCCATTTTCTAGGTCCTCCACGAGGACACCGTTCTGATTGCAAGGCAATTAGAGGAACGTGCGACGGTTAAATCAATTAGAAGAAGCAAAACCTAATTATAATTAGCACATTCTTGACTCTTGTGATCCGGCCAATAATCAGCGTACAAGTGTAGAAACTAAGATTTTGTTTTCAATGCGGACGTTACATGGCTTGTTCATTGCAGAATCTAAACAGGGAAATAGATTTTCGAACCAATAAGAACGAAGATGTTGCACTGATTTCTTCGCCTCGCTGATAAACGCGTGCATCAGCCGAGAGGTAGCGATTATCTTTGCCGATCGCCCACACACCTAACACTATCCGCTCATCAAAATAGCTGCCATCTCAAAGTACGAATCGTCCACTAATCCACCTCTTACTTTTATTCGCCTTACTGCAAGCACAGATCCGCCCAGTGCACATTGCTAACATGGACGCCGCTTCCCCTGACACCATAGTCAATGGCGTGCTCCAACAATTGCCAACATCGCTACTAATTGCCGAGATTGAACGCCGAATCGGCAAGACTGTTGAAACAGCGCAGGATGACACCAAGCAGCTCATCCTAATTGGCCCGCCCGGATCGGGCAAAGGCACTCAGGCGCCGCGATTGAAAGAGAAGCATTGTCTCTGCCATCTAGCGACGGGCGATATGCTGCGTGCCGCTGTAAAGGCCGGTACCGAATTGGGCAAGGAAGCCAAGAAGGTCATGGATTCGGGAGGTCTTGTGTCTGATGAAATTGTCGTCGGACTCATTCGCGAAAATTTGTCATCGCCCGCTTGCGCAAAGGGGTTCATTTTGGATGGTTTCCCGAGGACAGTCACGCAGGCTAAGAAGCTCGACGAAATGCTTACGGAAAGCGGGATGAGAGGCGTGGATTCGGTGATCAATTTTGAGATCGACGATAATTTACTCGTGAAACGTATCACTGGACGTTTGTTCCATCCTGCATCGGGGCGTAGTTATCACACAGAGTTCAACCCGCCCAAACAGCCTATGAAGGACGATGTCACCGGTGACGATCTCATTCGTAGGAGTGATGATAATGAAACGACGCTGAAGAAGAGATTGTCAACCTTCCATGCCCAAACCAAGCCGGTGTTGGAATACTACAGCAACGCTGGCATCTTGCATGCTATTGATGCTTCCAAACCGATTAGGGAGGTGAATAATCTTGTTATGCAAGCTGCAGAGGCTAAGCAAACGGCCTAAATAAAACATCCTCTAGCGCTGGATCGCATCGTCATCATCAATGTACCGACCTGAACCGATTAGTATGCTTTATATACAGACACACACAAAATAACAGGGCACTGAACAAACCGATCTATGCAGTTTTCTTCTTCGTCAAAAGCTTCTTAGTCTTACGCTTATCACGTCGTTCTTTCTTCGAAATGCCTTTACTCTTCTTCCCCTGTCGCCTGTTATAAAAGTAGGGTCGATTCTGATAGAGCTCATACTCGTCATCGAGTTGCATGAGAGTACTCTGCGGCAGTTCGGCACGCATTCTAGCCTGCGCACCTGCTTGGTCGAGCGGGAAGCCGATAACATCAGGCTTGAGACGAAGGCGCGAGCTCTGCGCATTGGGGCCGTGAACAACGTTGAGAACGGGACCTTCGGGTGTCGGGGTAAAAGTCGTCACAATCTCAGAACCTCCGTGTGTACGGGGGACCATTTGCTCACTTTCCTTGCGCTCCTCCGGCATCGGAAGCCCGATTGCTTTGTACACTTTGCCGGCCTGTTCGCGCAGCTGTGCGTCGAATTTCGGCTGCATTACGGAACGTCGCATCGCTTTATAGGCCATTTTGACCGTGCTGCGCTTGCTTTTCGCCATTGCGACGCGTTGGGATGGCCGCGGGGGTTGTGGGTGAGTTGGAGGAGTTTGAAAGAGCGCGAGATGGATGGAGGGAGGAGATGTTGACGACAACGACGCCACCGCCGCTGGATGTCGTCGGGTCGAGTATGGCCAATGAAATTATGGGCTGAAAAATATCTGAAATTCTTGAATTTTAACATGCCTCATGTGCTGTCAAAGGGACTGAAGCGTTTGTAATTTTGCACAAGTTTATCGTGCTGCACCCATTTGGTGAATTGCGTCGTTCTATGATTGAAAACGATGTGAGATACGGAATCTGCAAGGTCATCCATACATTTCACATCTAGAAAGCCGTTGTTCCTGTACAACTGGATGCAATTTCAAGTCGATGAACGTACACACCAGCGTTGTGGATACATACTTGTTGGCATGTGAAGGTAGCATGGTGAGCAAGATGCAACTTTAACCGTTAAGTGTCTAACGGCATGGGGCGTCTGTGAACGGCCACAATTCAAGATCGCGCATTAGCATGACCTACGATTCAAAAGAGGAGCGCTATGTCTACAACGGGACATGGAAGCATATCTGTCCTGGTGATTCAATATGTTGAGTGACCCATCGCAAACATGCATCCAAAGTCTAGCACCTCATGGTAGTATTGCAACTGGTGTGGCCAAGCCATGTGGGGGCGCTTCCCACGAGCCAGAATCCGTCGAAAGCGATCTATCTGCATGGAGTATATCATCTTTCGGTCTAGAATCTATCGTGCAATCTGCTGATAGTGTGAATGAATCTGACAGCAACACGCAGGCCGAATTGGACAATGATTGCTCTTTTGAAAACGAAGAAATGGTTCCGAACGGCACCACACGCACTCTAAAGGGGAAAACATTTGGCATGATATCAGCGAATAAAAACGACGACTACGAAACTGCACCAATTGACGGCGAGAAAGAAACGGGATCGGAAGTGCATGAGCAGAATTGCACAGAAATCGTTGAGGTTGTCGAACCGACCAGTCCGCAGGTGTATCGAATGACGTCTGAAAGAGCGCATTTCGCGCGATTGGGTTTTGAATACCGCTTTTGCTGCAAACGATACGTTCAAGATCTATCGAAATCGTACGAATGCTACGAAAAGGCAGCCAATTGCGGCTCGGCCGATTCGCTGACCGCACTGGCTGTATCGCATATATTCGGCATCGGCACCAAGATGTCAAAACGAAAGGCGCATTACTATCTACGACGAGCAATGCTACAGGGCTCGGTCGACGCCACGGAAACGAGGGCATTATGCTGGATGACGGGACTTCTCGACGGCAAACGCGACTACACGATAGCGTTGGAACTGCTACAAATCGGTGTGGCACAAAACTCGTCGGCGTGTCTGATCTGGGCCGGATTTGCATTTGAACTCGGTCTGGGCACTGATGCGGATGCACGCACGGCCATGCAAGCGTACGCGGCCGCGGCTGAATCGGACGCGTTGCAATCAGCTGTTCACGAATCATTCCCCGGTGCACTGTCCGCGAGAGACCCGTGGATGCTGCTCAAAATGGCGCTGTTTCTACTCCATTCGCAACAGGAAGAGCGCTTCCGATTGCACGCGATGGATTGTTTGAAACAGGCCGCCTTTCTCGGATTGTCCGATGCTAAAGTTTATCTCGCACTCTGCCTCGTGCACGGCAAATGGTTGCGCAGGAATCCGAATGGCGCGCTTCTGTGGCTGCGTGCCGCTGCGAGTGACGATCCGCCGCATCCGATTGCGACGCGCATTTTGTGTCAGTTGTGAAAAATCTTGATTTGACCAACTGCGGTTTTTTCTGCAAATCAATTTCTTGCACGTGTTGCGTTGCGCCAAAATATCTCAACTAGTGCTCTGTGAGGTCATCACCCGTTCGGAAGGGGAACTGTTATCTTTTTTGGAGGACGCCAAGTTCTCGACTCGGACTGCGCTTTGGGTGTCGAGAAATATGCAGACGCAATGTGTTTCGAGTTTCACGCCTTTTGTATGTTGGTCAACGTTTGTGCCTAATGTGCGCGCGCGGCCAATGTTGGTCCGGTCCAGTGCTCTACTATGCCATACGCGGTATGTGCCGCGAGCGCGACAACGGCGGCGGGGCGTGACTATGCGGCAAGCAGACAAAAATGAGGCAACTGGGGACGACGACGTGCTGCGCTCTGATGAAGAGATTGAATCTGTGTTTGCGCGCTTGCGCAAGGTTACAGAGACGGAATCGTCGCTTAGTAACAAGTACGGAGTAACTCCGTCGCATCAATTGGTCAAGTTTGACGAGGACGGTTTGGCAGACCGCGAGAGATTTGTCTATGTAGAAGAGAAAGATTGTATTGGATGCACCCATTGTCAAACGACGGCTTCGGGCACATTTTTCATGGAGAACGACTTTGGACGAGCGCGTGTTTTCAATCAAACAGGCGATGCAGAGGCACTTGTGGAAGAAGCTATTGATACCTGCCCCGTGAATTGTATCTACTATTGCAATTGGGAGGACCTGGTCAAGCTGGAGACGGCGAGGGAATCGCAGGTGATCAACAACTGGACCAGATTGGTTGGCGGGCAGGATATTACGTCTTCGAAGAAGACTGCTCAGAAGACTGAGGTGATGGACGGCGGTAAGATGAGGTGCGAAAATTGTCCAGGTCGCGGTTGTTTAGATTGTCCATTGTATGGAGTCGGCAAAAACCCAGAGTATCTTAAGAAAGTACAAAAGGCCAAGTTGAAGAGATCAGAGAAGAAACGTAGATCGGACCGACGCCGATTGTAGATAAACAGCGATACTAAAAACGTCCAATCAAATGCATATAATTTGCACACTTGAAATTATTCATCCTCACCATCCTTCCCCATCACCGCCAAATTCCATTCCATATGCACGCATTCATCCATCCGTCCGCGCTTGCAATCCACCGGCCCCTTCGTGCCGCATGTGCGCGCAGACCGCGTGCATGTGCGACATCCCCATCAAATCACGATCAACTCGAAGCGATGTTAACGAGCAACAATCAGCCCAAACAAACACTCGCTCTAATCTCCCTCGAGAAACTGCCCGCCAAACAAGCCGTGTCCATACTCAACGCCTCGCAAGTGCTCGTCTCGCCCAACCCGCAAATCCGTCTGACGGCGCTCGCCACCCTCGGCAAGCTCGGCGAGCAAAGCGAGGCGCACTCGCTCACACACGCCCTGCAGAACGACGAGGACGACACCGTTCGTTCCGCCGCTGCGGGCGCATTGGGCGACTTGTTCCACGGCGAGCGCAAACGTACCAGCGTGCTGGAGAATGTCGTCGCGACGCTTTCCAATGCCGCGCTGCACGATGAGCATTTCATGGTGCGCTATGTCGCCATTGTTTCGCTGGGAAGCGTGGGCGCTTTGGGAAATGTGCAGTTGTTGTTGACTGTCGCGCAGAATACTGCTACGCCCGCTTTGGAGCTTGCGGCAGCGCTGACGGCGCTTGGAGAGGCGGTGACGACGGAGCGTGTTACCGCGCAGATGCGCGCGATTGTTCATAGTCGTACGAGGGATCGGGACGATTTTGTGAGAGCTGCTGTGGCGAGGACGTTGGGCCGATGGCATGATATGGGTGATGATGGCGCGGTTTTGCGAAGGATGCGCGAGGAGGAGGAGCGGTTTGGAGGGAGTGTTATGGTTATGGCGATTTTAGATGATGTGCTGCGTGATTTGGTTTAACATGTGAAGAAATATTGATTTGGGTTTTAGTATAAGGTTTGGCCTACACGATATTATAGACTTGATCACGATTTCGCAAACGAAGTCAATCTTGCAATCAATTCAGACTTCCTCCCAGATGTCTTCAGACCATTGCTGGACAACAGTCGGCGCAACTTGGTGACTGTCAGATTCTTCACCTTGCCCGAATCTACAAGCTGGACTATGTCAGACTTGTCAACGGGCGCCTTTTCAACGGGGGTGGTTTCCACACCATCAACAATAGCGTCTAATATCACGTCACCAATAGAGACTGAATCTTCCTGCTCTGGCTTAGCGGTTGCAGGTTCATCCGCGACTGACTCAACCTTGACCGGTTCAGGCACGACCGGCTCCTCGTCAACTTGCACAGTATTACCATCCTTCTCATCCGACTCGGGGACCTCGGCAGCTTTGACGTTTACATTGGTGCTTTCCACAATATCCTCAAACAAATCTTGTGCCGTTTCGATCACTTCTTCCGCCGCATGCACCACAGCTTGGATAACGTCATCAAGCAATCCAGGTGATTTTTCTGCAGGAGCAGACGGTGGAGAATAAAGCTCGGCTACTGACTCCATTGCTGCTGCGCTCTCAGATTTTGGTCTAGGAGGAGAATAAAGTTCAGCCACCGATCCATTTGGTGCTGGGGCACTAGATTTTGTCTCTGATTGAGAGACGGGAGGAGCATAGAGTTCGGGCACAAACCTTACTTCTACCGGGCGGTCAGATTTAGCAGGCGAAGGGGAATCCACTTCGGGCACCACAACTGGAGGTGATGAAATTTCAGTTTTCACAATTGTCGGAGCCGTTTCTGCTGGAACCGCAACCGCAACCGGAGTCGGGGGCGATACCACCTTCGATTCCACACTTGGTGTAGTCTCAACGTCCGCAGCCGGAGCCGGGGGCGATACAGTAGCAGGCGTATAGGAGATCGGCGCGGGCGGGGGAGTAAACCCTACTTGCTGGAATGCAGAAGGAGGCGTTGGAGTAAGTGCGGGCCGAACAGGCGCGACCGATGCGGATTGAACGGCAGCCTGGGGTGCACTGGCGGGTTGTTGACTTTTTCGAATCACTTCAATTTCAGTCGCCCACGCATTCTGCTTACGCTTGGAGTCTTCACGGATGAGATTCTCACGCGCTTCAAGACGCTCCAGTAGCTTCAATTGTATACTGCTCCGGTGCTGCTGCGTCACCGAGTGGCTATTCAGGTGCATATCGACGCCGACAACACCCTGAGAAATGGTATGGGCAGCTGGTGATGGCGCGGTCCAAGTCGGAGCTGCAGCGGACGCAAGGTCGAATAGACGCCGTCTACGACTTACGGAAATCGCGCCCGGTTGGATCGCCATGGACGGAATTCGAACGCGTCGCTCGGGCGCCTGCGCACGGCGAGTTGGTAGGATTGGTTGCGGGAGAAACGCCATTGTTGAGGAGGGTTTGAGGTGGAGAACGACAAACGTGTTCGGTCGACTCGGATGCTGAGGCTGATATTGAATTGGGCACGTGAAACCCTAGTTGAGTTAGTGGGGTATGTTACCCTTGGCAAGTAGGATGCAAACTGCTGATTTGCGTTTATTATTTTGGCTGGGCTGCGGAGATCACGTCAGATCAAAATTTCTTTCTGTACAGATTGATACGTGTATGGCTGCAAAGTAGTTACCGATTATTTTGTAAAATATTGAAAAGTTTATAATATTTTTGTTTTCGTCTTCCTCGTCGCTTCCGTCGAGAGCAAACTCATCCGCCGCAGTTGGCGAAGATGTGAACGGCCACCTTGAAATCACTATATAAACGCAATTCTCACAGCTTGCGAAAGACAATCCTAGGCAGAAGAAGGCAGCGAATTAACTGACCCTCGGGTTTCAGTTGCAAGTCACTGAACTTCATGAAGGTACGTTTATTTTCTGGTGTTCACGGTCAAGACCATGATGAAACAAACTTATCGACACTTGGACTGATCCGCCCTTCGGGGCGTGATATGTTGATCACATCTGCTTCTGAGTCACAAGTCCTTTCAGGGAGTATATTTGTACATCTGGTTTCTAACTATTCAGCTGTGTTTTATGCTTCTTAGTTGGCGGACAGATTGTGAATTACTGGTAATGTAAGTGGGACATCCGAATTGGTATATCAATGTGTTCAGTGAGGATACATCACTTCGAAATGCTCATGCAACTGTAGATACAATTCGCTGTTATCAGCGTTGATGAGGATCAACCAACTGAGAACATACCATGATTTATTGTGTATCGACGTGTACTACAGATCAATCTAACATTGTTTCTGTGCGCTTCCGGGCGATAGATAAAATACGCAGTCTCCTGTCCAGATCTGGAGATTATATACTCGGCTAGGTCATACGACAATGGTCGCAGAGTGGTACTACCGCGAGGTGCCAGTCCGGAGGTAGGTTACAAATTCGTATATCTTCCCCTGATGAAACAACTAAAGTATATCTTTTTCTCTTCACTTTGACCGTAGGGGGGCTATCCTCACTGCCGACATTGATACAATTTCTGATGGAGTAACGCCATTGTCATCTTATCGCAGCTATCTAACCGATCAATGCTGTGAAATTGGTTCGCGTTGGTAGGGATGAATCTAAGTTACAAGGATCTATTGGGCCGGGACTGGGAGTGGAAAAATGGTAGGTTGTTCAGTCAGACTTGTTCCTCTGATGTCACCACTTTTATATGCTTAATTTTCGACCGTAGGGAGTATGTCTCCGCTGCCGGCTTATCGCTTAATTTCTGATGGGAACCAATCGTTTCCATGAAACTTATGTGCAGTTGAAAGCTAACTGTCGTCCTGCAATCTTTAGTTTGTTCTCCGCATAGGTTGTATAGTAACGCTAGTGCAGATCTATGTACGATACGAACTGAGCCGTAACATTTATGTAAAGAAGCTTTATTTAATTCTAGTCTGCGCATGGCGGAGCCCGAGGAATTCTTGAACCTTGTGATCGGGTAAGTTCCGAGCAAGCCGAAACGCCTCTTTAGAAACAAACCTCATCTTGGTCACAGGATCAGTGTACTTGGCAGGCAGACCAGTCACATCACAATACTTCTTCGTTGGTACCATGCTTGGTGCGGCATCAATATTAACGTACGTGGCTGCGCTAGCAGGCATCATGTCGTAGTGCTCGGCGGTAATCAACGATCGTGAACTCTTCCAAGACTTGCTCTTGGCGGTCATGACTTCAAAAACACCGCGTCGACGCTTCGTTTTCAGAAGCGAACGATTGGCAGATAGATCGCCACCATGCGCGCCCATTATACTCCAAGCTGTACTTTAGGTTTTGGTGGCAACGGCTCACCAGGATGCTTCAATGCCCACTGCACGTCCGGTTTAATCTGCTCTGGAAGTATGCTCGGCTTGTAGCGTCGCAAGACACGTCCGTCGACCCCCACTAGAAACTTTTCAAAATTCCAACCAACGCGTTCGCCCCTCCCTTCCGGACTTGTATCCTTCAAGAACTTGTACAACGGTGCCACACCGCCCGGAGCGTCGTTCACGTTCAACTTGTCCAGTAGAAGAAACTTTGCTCCAAACTGCTTCTTCGCAAATGAACACACCTCTTCGTTGGAACCAGGTTCCTGATGGCCGAATTGATCACACGGCGAGGCGACAATTTCAAATCCAGCAGGCTTCAATTCGTCGTGGATGGACACAAGCGCTTCGTATTGCGGTGTCAGCGCGCAATACGAAGCGACGTTGACAAACAGCGTCACCTTGCCGGCGAAAGCGTTGAGAGAGAACGGCGCACCGTTTTTCTGCGCGACAACGTCGTATGCAGATGCAGCTTGCTGCGCGAATGTGCTGCCAGCTGGTAAGCAATTGAGGAGCGCCAAAGCTGCCGCAGCCAGCGCAGCTCTTCGTTCACGTGATGGCGCTGAATCGGGATTCGCGGCTGAACAGAGCAGTCGTGAAAACGGCAGCGTGGAACACTTGGGTCTGAGAATGGAGCGGTGGCCGTACAGCGCACTGGGTGAAGGTGCAAAGGCGGCGCGCGCGTGCAATTGTTTCATGTTGTTTAGTTGGACCTCGTCTCGGCACGGGGCATACGGTCCGGTCGCGCAACACACATCTGCTGTGAATTTTTTCAAGCTCAAATTTCTGCACCGCCACAACTTGTGCCCGACAAATTGTCCCTCATGGAATCGTATCGAGTTCTTCCCTGGGCGGACTGGTCGCAATGGATGCAGCTCAAGCAATTGTTGATGGACGCCAATTATGGCAAGGCCAATGAACAGATTGCGATGTATCGAACGCGACGGAGCAACTCGATTCCGCTCACTATTCTTATCACTTCATCACTGCTCACTTTGCTGCAAAATCCACATCCCGATCCGTATGTTCAGCGTCTCAGTCTGTCGATGGCGATTACCAGATTCGTAAACGGTACCACGGATAGGTTGCAGCCGCGTGGTGATGCCTCTTCTGCTAGGAGCGTTCATACACTTGCCGTTCAACTTGCATTGCCGTTGATTCTCGTCGACATTCGACATCAAGCGAGTCATAATGTTTTGCCGCGTTTATCTGCGCTGACCTCGGGTGCAAAGCAAGCGCTTTCGTGGATTGCAACCCATTATTGGGGTCCGCAGGAGGAAAGTGTCCGTCCGCAACTTGCGAGCAGAACCAATGCTGGTAAAGGCATTCCTGAGACAGATGAACAGAGCAAACCCGTGCCAGAGTCGGAAGCAGGGCGTGTGTTGACGCAGTCCAAGAAGGGTATAAATGGGAAACGAGAGAGAAATGATACGTCGCAGGATGGTGATAGTAAGATTGAAAATACCCCTCTGAAACGACGAAAAAGATGGCAGTTGTGTGAAAACAACGATAAGTGGAAGCTCTTGCCGCTCGGATTGGCACCGGGGCAACAATGGGTACCATCAACAGATGCCACAAGTCCACGGAGAGTCAGAGTTGAATGTATCAACGCTAGTGACAGACAAAGCGGCGTCATGGCATCCGGCATTGTTGCATTAGACAAGAGTAACAAAATCAGTGAGATGCAGGCCGACACAGAAGAAGTGGATGGCATAGTTACGCCACAGACACGCGATCAAGTTGCGGGTGGGCAATGGCAAGAAAAGCCTAAAGCGCTCGATTCAAAAGAACAAGCGTTTGTTGAGAGCAAACGAAATGAGTTTGAACTACTGGCGAGTCAAATTTAGTCATCTGTAGGTCTACGCACTTAACGATATGTATAGGTCAGTCGTGTTGTATTACAACTCTCGTTTTGATGATTCCGGATCTGAGAAGGCACAGGAGAAAATATCTGGCGATTGAGACCAGTCCGCATCCGCTTGCTTTTCGAAAAAGCCCCCCTTGTATCGATAGTCTTCACGCCCCGAAACTGGATCTACTTCCTTCTTGAACCACACTGGTTCCCATTTTTCCCCCGCTTCATCCATGACACGACGGCGTTCTCGCTGGCCTTCTTCCAAAGCTACTTTGTATTTCGTCGCAAGTTCATACTGTCCGTTCTCAAGTGCCCGTTGATCAGGTCGTAATCGACTATCCGTTGGTGCAACCACGTCACGCTCCTCATCCTTAACAGGGCTATTGAGCGAGATTGCCCACTTGGTCATGTTGTACGATTGAGATGCACTTTGGTCCGGTCGTTTCTCCACCGCCCAGATAAGTTTTCGCTTTCCCTTCCCAACGTCTTCGTACAATGCTGTAGTCCAGTTGCCGCTCATTTTGATTTTCAGCTTTCCACTCGCGTCGAATACCTTACCTTTAACAGTAGCGAACGATTTGGAATCGCTGAGCCAACCCGTTTTGACAAAGCTCACAACACAGCGTCCGCCATTGGTCCTGTTCACAATTTCCATTTCGCCATAGTTATCCAACCACATGTGACCGACCACAATGTTATGGACACAAGATGTGACCTGCTCAAAAACGTAATGATCACCGTACTTTGGAATCTCGATGTGATGTAATCCGCATGGGAATACCTCGAGACTCTTTCCCCAAAACTTGTTCTTCACCTCCACTGAATTGTAATACTTCCACGAGGCGCCAGAACCTTCTGCATAGCACGCTGAAACTGGCGGATGATGCGAAACCTGCTCCGCAATAAATCGCAGTCCGTTTCCTTTCTCAGGCATAACGAGGGATGCTGTCTCGCCCAGCAATGGATTGAAAGGTTTTCCTAATCGTCCCTGCGTTGAACTATAATGTGAGACGATCATCGCTGCAACGTACATGAGCCTTCTTTCTGGATCCTCCTCGGCTGCAGCTTGATCTAAAAGTTCGGAATACTCGATGTCCTCTGCTAACCGCTGCAGGAACGAAATCGGTTCGTTTAGAGATATTGGCATGCTGATTTTCGATATATCCTTGCCGATGGAATCTTTGAGAAATCCAAACACATTGGGTTTCTCCTTGCCTTCCTGCAGTGGCGGAAGGGCAGTTCGGATGGCGGAATAGCCGCGGGATAAACGCACGGTACTGACGCGTCTAACTGTTTCGAAATCAGTGGTGTCCATGACAGGTAAGCCGTTAATTTCGTTGAGGTCCTGCACGGTAATTTCAGTAGCGGAACGACGGCTGGCAGCACGCGACAATGCGTCCAAAAATAAAGTATCATCATCATCATCATCGTCGTCGTCGTCGTCTTGAGGATGATCGCCCTGCGAATTACGAGCGGAGGATTGCAGAGCGTGCGTGTCAGCGAAGTTACCAAAATGAGAGTCGAGCGCATGGGCCACACTCGCTTTGAGCTTTTTGTTGAAGAGATCATCATTGGTCTCTATGGTATTGAGACACCACGTAAATAGATCCAACAAACCCTTTGCAACTTCTGTAATCGATTGGTTGTCATCATCGATAGTGTTATCGGTAAACACTTGGGCAAGGGTCTTGACAAACGTGTGTTCCGTTGTTGGCAATTGTCCATCCACAACCCATTTCGATCGACAATGAGATAACACGCGTCTCAATTCAGCAATAATGGCGTTACGACTCGCCTGCGCCTCCTTGAGTCCATCATCCTCTAAAACGGACTCCTCACTGTCATAACTTTTGTCGGTGGTTGATGAACTGACTTTCTCAGCCAACGATGGCTGGGCATCAGGGTGGGGTGCATGCTTGGCGCGTAGGACTGCCTTTTGTATAAGCGCTTTGAAATATAGATTTGAAGATTTCAACACATCTACCCATTCATCACGCTGTTGCTGGGTATGCGCTCTAATGTGATAAACTTCATTGCCAACATCGATAGCAAATCTAGTATCATCGGAATCGTCCGGACAGATGACAGCAAATTGCAAATTAATGGTGCCGCGCACATCGCTTTCCTTATCGTCCTTGCTAGCGGCCCTGCGCAAGCGATGGATACGTTTCTTTTTCTTCTTACGCTCGGCGCGGTCATCGTCGATCGAAGCATCGGGATGGCCCTCGGGAAGAGTACTATACACGAGAAGGCCGTTTTCCAAAGTGAATTTGCGGTACTTCCACCGCTTAAGCACGTTGGTATATTTGAGCAACACGGCGGATTTTGAGGGCGCTACGCCCACGGTATCGGCAAGGGCGTGTAGTTGGGTCTTGGGAAGCGAGAGGGTGACATGATCGTCATCGCTGGAAGCACGACGACGATGGACGATTTTCTTGAGTCGCTGCATGGCAATTCGAAGAGGTGTCGGACACGGACACAAAGTATGGCGCATGTGAAGGGTTGGCGAACGATTTAAATCTAAACGGGGCTTTGCCGTTTTCGAGCTTACATGTGTGAGATTTTGAACCAATTATGCCACCTTGCTTTGAGCTCTCACTACACGTCTCACGTGAGTTTGCGCGTCATGACGCGTCGTAATAGACGCAAATGCAAACGTGCACACGTTGCATCCTGAGCGCCCAAATATTAAGTCTTCGCCTCTCCCGATTCGCATCGTCTTCATAAAACATTGTCCGTCTAATCATGTCGCCATTCCCGGCGTGTCATCGCCACTTCTGCGCGTCATGAACCCGCATCCGCATTCGCGTCACGCCCCTCACATCCCCAAACGCAAGGCCGGTCGTCTGCACGTTCGCACTGAATTCGTCTTCACTAGCGCCGTTCCCTATCGGCACGTGTATCTATGCGGCGATTGGGCGCAATGGTCGCCCATACCCATGACCCAGGAGCAATGTACGTATCATATCTCACTTCGACTGCTTGCATCGTTTCGCTGCTACTCACATGCACGTTGTCGTTGATATGTAGCTGCCGTTTGGTCCGTCATTACCGTTGTGCCCAACGGGTATAGAGAGTTTTGTTATCTCGCCGATGGGCAGTATATGATTAGTGCTAAGCATCCGACCAATAATGATTGTTCCGTCAATTGGAGACATGTGTATGGTCCGCCGTTGAAGCTTGTGGATTCACGCACCAGTTTGACCAGGGCTTTGGATCGTTTGGCCGATTCCGTGCGTGCGCTTTTGATTGCTTTGCGTCACCCCCAGTTATTTGCGAGAACCGAGCAGCAGCACAGCGATATCGAGACCAATTCCGTTGAGCAGCACAAGCAAAAGTCTGTTTTTCAAAAGCCTTTTCGTGTCTTGTTAGTGTGTTTTATACTTTATATCACTTTAACTGCTTTGGTTCGCGCCCGAGATGTTCTTATGTAAATGTTGAATCGCAAATTCTTCAATTCCTTTCGTTTCGTCTTCATCATTTTCCTTTCGTTTCCCATATAACTTCAATATGTCTTCTTCCTTTCAACGCAAACCACTCTCGCTCCACCGGCATCTCCACAATCGTCTGCACCATGTTCTATTCCCATCTCATTCTAACCAAAAAGGTATCGTGTCCCACAAACAACCACTTTCAATCCTACTGTCCCCATCTAACCCTGTTTATTCCCGCCTGTCTACATAGGGGCTGCTCAGCAAAGTATGGATAGCAGCAACTCTTGGCGAAGCAAAAATCCCAAGAACATTCGCCAACACAGCCAAAATAGATGTGCTCTGTCACAGCATATCCAAACCAGCAGCGCCTTTTGCCCTTCGCCTCTCCTCAGCCCTTATGCTCGGCGTCGTGCGTGTCTTCTCTCGCAAATCCACCATATTCCTCGCCGATGTTAACTCCGTCATGAACGCCATCCAGCGCTTCAACACTCAACAAAAAGGCCACAATTCACGCAAGCGTTCATTTGACAAAACGACCAGTCTTGCATCTGCAAATCCTTCAATTTCCCTCACCCATGGTGCGGACACCGCCAGGTTTGATATGATTACCTTGCCCATGCGCAAAAAGTTTAAATCGGCAACAACTCCTCAAGCTTCATCCCGTATCAGGTCTCACAGAACGCATTCCAATCAAACAGAACCATCTCTTTTCCTTCCCGACATCTCTGTGCCTGAATCTGCCCAAGTAGACGTCTTGACCGCCATTGAAACTATCTTCCCCTCCGTGACCGTCCCGCAGATTGGAGCGACACGTATGCTCTCCGCAATCGATAGTCCCGCTAGTGGGATGGGGTCCATTTTGCAGAGACGTATGCTGTATAAGGCTCGTGATCAGGATATTACGATGCCGCAAGCAGATGTTGGACTGCAAACGATGCAGTATGATCTGTTTAATGATGACCTTCAAATCAGTGTTCATTCAGACCAAATAGCGAAAGCCGAGCAGAACCAGGAATTTTGGAACGTCAGGTCTGGGGAGGATGATGAATTCAAACAAGCATTCGCATCCATGTCACAAGGCCCAAGTAAGAGCAGCTCGGAAATTCCATCGTTGGGTACAATTGCAGACACCCCAATGCCACTACCCATTGAGCCGATGCATGCTCTGGAGATGGAACCGATACCAGTCATCGATGCGACTATCAATCGTGCTCCCACTTCCGTTCGAGATCCTTCTGCGCCGAAGAAATCGAGGACACGGACGGACAATAGACGTGTAGTTGTTGCGCCAAGAGAGAAGAGGGGTGCGAAAATTCACATCGACCAGGTTACGGAGCTGTCGCCAACACAACTTCGGGATATTATTAACGATACAACAGATATTGTGATGGAATCTGACGATGAGCGAAAAAGTAGTGGGAGGAAGAAAGGCAAAAAAAGTCAAGTGAACATCTCGGAAATTATGCCGGGTTTTCTGGCGTCGTTCTCATCACCAATGCACAAGTTTTGGAAGGAGGTTGCACCAAATCCTTTTCCGAGTGTACAACCAGCATCAGCGGATAAAACGTGCACCACAGGTGGGAATGGCGGAGGAGGAAATGAAGACCTAGAAAGACGAGAGTTGGCTGTGGATCGACGTCAGGAAGAGATTACACCCATTCCTCTGCCTGTTGCATTTGAAGACACGGAAGCATTGATGATCCCTGATGTGATTGTACCGAGCAAAAGCACGAATAGTGCAGAAATACAGCGAGAGGGCGAGACGAGCGGGCAGGAAAGATCTGTGGGGCAAATATCAGTTCATTCCGGTAGTGTGGTAGGCGCTAGTGCATCTGCAAGTGGTTCAGGAAGTATATTTGTCACCAGAGCGGATAGTTGTGCATCTCGTGATCATGTTTTAGAACAGGTATGTTGAACGGAAGAGTATGCACGTTGAGATATGCATTGGAACGATTACTGACACACGATTTATTGCAGATTACTCTGCAAGATCGACAGGCGTTTGAAATTGCATTACAATCTTCTCAGGAGAAGCTGGACGGTAAGCAATTGTACTTGACGACGAAGCGAGGTTGTTTGATGATGAAATCTGACGGAAGGTGATCGATTGCATGAATAGCGGGTGTCGGAGATGAGGGTGCGATGATATCAGAGAAGACGACATCGAGTTGGGGATCAGAGGCGAAGAAGGCGGAGCTTGCGGAAGGAGTGGTCGCGGCTGTCGAATCGGAGCTAGAGTTATTGGAGGAGACGGAAAGGGGCACGTGGATGGAGGAATCGGGAAGAGATGGTAGGAAAGCCATGCGATCGATTGGGATTCATGCGTTCAAAATGCTGGGAATTTTAAGAGAGAACGATGCGGGTCGTGAGATCGGGAGCGATAATGTCGAGGGCGGCGGTCATGATTTGACCACGGTAAGTTGGGTATTTTTCGAGGACAGATGGGTCGCTATGGGCAGGTACTAATGATGTGTATAGTTTGAAGAATTGACGAGTGGATGTTCACGTGGAGCGTGTGCACGCGCGTTTTTCAACGTATTGTGTTTGATCAGCCGGGATTTCGTGCAAGCGAAGCAGGAAGAAGCGTATGGCAAGATCAGTTTACAAACAGGGAGATACTTCTAGCCAGGGATTATTTGTTGGATGCGTTCTTAGCCACCTCTTCTCTGGCCTGAAGAATCATTCTGTTGGTATAATCCACATAAGATTCCACTTTAATCTCACCTGATTTCACCTTGGCATATCTACGAAACGTTAGCGCGCGCGAAGCGGGGGGGGGGGTGGGGGTGGGTGGATAAATGGAAGAAGCAACGTACAGCATGCCGGCGGGATTTTCACGCATGAGACGAAGGGTCGGATGGGGATCCTGGCCGCGTCTCGTGCGGGGACGACGGGCGACTTTGAGAATGAAACCTTGATGCGGCTCTGAATCGGAAGCGAATGCACGAAACCAGAAATTGTCACGTTTCCTGGGCTCATCTGGCGTGCCGCCAAATTCGAGCGCCGAGGAGACCTACACTTGCGGTTAGCAGAAGACGATCGGGAGAGTGTTTGGCTATCAAGCGTTGCAGGGACGTACCTTGGGGCCTTCGAGAATTTCGTCACTTTCGAGATCTGTCATGGGGAAAGACAACGTGCGAGCGGTGGGAGGGATGGCGGCGTACGGGAGATTGTGCAATCATGAATCAAGTTGTGCGGCTGTACACGTGTCGAGTTTTAAAAGATCCAGTGGAGTATAGCTTGGACGAGTAGAATGATGAGGAGCACAAGCGGCCAGAGGAAGAGACAAAAGGTTTTGAAAGTGTAGGGCGTTTGGGTGAGATTGGCCGCATTGGTGCTGGTGCGTCGCACTTGTTGGGTGCCCTTTTCTAAATCGTCGGCGAGAGCGTCCAGTTGGTCGTTTTGCTCGTCGACTTGATTGTAGACGAGAGCGGCCACATTGCGCACCGATTGGATTTCGGAGGAGAGTTGATTGAGAGCGTTTTGCTGCTGAGCGAGAGCGGCGTATTGCGCGGAGAGTGTTGCGCCGTAGTTTGCATCCGTCGCATTGCTCATTGTTTTCAACGATGACGCGCGCTCGAGTGCAGCCGAGTTGCGCGGCAAAGTGTGCGCAGGTTACACAAATAGTTGGCCGTAAGTCGTACAGCAATGTTTTCAATTTTCTATACACGTGGCTGCCTTTCTTCAGTTGTGTTTGCAGACGCCAACTGATATCCGATGTGAAGCGCGTCCAGCTCTTTGCTACAACAATCATCGCGTCCAAGCTGCATCGCCTCGCAAGCGCTCAAACGCTGCGCAGCGTACGACTCGATTCAACCGCCATCATGACATCCCCCGCTTCAACACCGGACGGCATACCGCTCCAATCGCTGCAACCATCACCGCAGCGCCAACCCAATCCCGACGACACGCGCACCGCGCCCAAACCGCCAAACGTATGGTCGATTTTGAAAGACGCCATCGGCAAAGATCTACAAGTAACCCACATCTCCCTCCCCGTATCCTTCAACGAACCATTGTCCTTCCTACAACGCCTAGCCGAAGATCTAGAATATAGCCATCTACTCGACATAGCCGCCACATTAGCTCCGCATTCGCCGCAACGCCTCTCGATGGTAGCCGCCTTTATCGTGTCCCATTATTCCTCCACCGCCAAACGCGTCACCAAGCCGTTCAACCCGCTGCTCGGCGAGACCTTTGAGCTCGTGCATCACCAACGCGGCATCGCGCTCATCGCCGAGCAAGTGTCGCATCATCCGCCCACTTCCGCGCTCCATTGCAGCGGACGCGGCTGGACCTACGATCTCACGCACGAAATTCGCAGCCGATTCCTCGTCAATTCATTGCAGGTATGGCCGCACGGCGCCGTGCACATACGCTTCCAAGACGGCGGCCATTATGTGTACACGCAAGCGCACACCTTTGTGCACAACATCATGTGGGGCGAATTGTGGCTGGAAAACGGCGGCCAGATTACTATCAGCGAATTGCAGCAGGCTGTCTATAGCGCTTCGCTCACCTTCAAGAGGAAGGGCATGTTTGGCGACGCCAAAGTGCTCGGCGATTTTTCCGGCCGCATTTTGAAAGATGGAAAGAGTGTGCGCAAATTGAGCGGCAATTGGAACGATCTGGTGCGTGTGGACGATGAAACAGTGTGGAAAGCACAGCCGAGACCGCCCGTCGAACAGACGGCTGGTTTTGCAATGACCAGTTGGAGTTGGTTGTTGAATGCCGAGCCGGACGAGTTGCAGGTCGCCAGGACCGATTGTCGATTGAGACCCGACCAGAGAGCGCTCGAGAAGGGCGATCTGGAGGAGGCAAAGGCGCAGAAGGAGAGGCTCGAGAGTGAACAGAGGTTGCGTAGAAAAGAATTGGGCAAGCGTGATGGAATGGCCAAATGGTTTGATGTGGTTGAACACGGTTTTGGCGGTCACAAGGAATGGAGATACGGCGGCGGTTATTTTAAATGTAAGCTTGACGGATTCGGCGACGATGTGCCGAGCATCTTTTAGCAATGTAAAGATTATGTAAATTGGATTGGATGCAGAGCTGGAGCAAGTTGATAACGACGACTCGACGCAACAATGTAACTTGTTGCATCCAAATCAATTATGGCACGACGAGCTCTACTGTACACAAATATATATATATATATATCCGTTCGTTTCGCCCATTCTTTCCCGTTTATTCCACAACACACACAAAACACTCGCACCAGTTCCTCCTCCCTATTCCACCGCATCGATAACCAAAACGCGCAACCGCCGTCCCCATCCTCATCCATGACGCGCTACACCCTCGCCCAACGACCGCCCCCGTCGCTATCGCCGCCGACCCCGCCGCTCGTATCGATACCTTCACCATCGCCGACCATGGACGCGTCGCCAAGCGCGACGCCATTCTCTCCGCCGACCACATCGCGCATGGACAGTGCCGACGAGCCAGTCGCTCTTTCACCGGCTCGTTGGCCCCCACGACCGGGAGCGGCGCCGTCCGCGCGCGCGCGCGCCCTCCTCCAGCGCGCCATGACCGTTCCGGCGCCGCGTACACAAACACCGACCGACGCGCCAAAAATTCCCCTGCAAATCTCCCCGCTGCTCACCCCGTCCATGCGATCCGTTCTGCCGCAACCCAAAGCCGTCCGCCCGCGCGCCGCACCCGTCTCGCGCCAATCCGATCTCTCCGCCGCCTCCACTCGCGCCGAGAACGAACCCGCCGCCCTGCGCGATCTTCGGCGCGTCACCGCTCCTCCCGCCCTCATGGACCCGTGGCAGTTTGAACGCGAGGCGCGCCGTATTGCAAAGTCCCATTCCGCGACTAGTGTCGTCACCGATCGCCTTTCCGACGCCAAGGCGGCTCGGCGTGAGCGTTGGACACAATTGCCGGAGAGGAGAAGCGGAACCTTGGCTAGAGCGTCCAATTCGGATTTGAAGAGATTGCGTAGGAGATTGTGGCCGTTTGTGAGACGTGTGCATGTTGTTGAGGTGCCCGATAGGTTTCATGGCAGTTTTTCAGATCGCTCCGAGGATAGAGAATTGCATGTCAATGATCCCGCTCCCAGTGATAGGGATAGGAAGGAAGCCGATTCAGTGCTAAGTGTGTTGACGCACGAGTCGGCAGACGATTCCGGTCAAGTGCCGCCCGCCGTTCAGCTCAGACATAGGTCCGTGTCCGAATTTGGCGTCATGCAGAGGAGGTCGTCCTTTGTGGTTGGTAAGGAGAAAATGATCACTATGTGGGAGCGATTGTTTCGGAAACGAAAATTGCAGCCGACAAGGAATGCACCCGATCGTACGCCAGAGCGCTCGTCCACGGTGAGAGAATCGGATAACAATGCAGCGTTGCATCGCGTTCATAGTATGGATGATGTACAGCCGGTGGGCAGAAGTGCTTGGTAGTTGTGCTCTTTCAGTTGATGTGTCACGATGGAATAGTTGTTGTTTTGCGTTAGTGTTCTAGTTGTTCCCTGCGTTGTTGATTGCGCTTCTTGTCAAATGTAAATTATTAGCATGCTTGTTTATAAACGCCGATTGTTACAGTTGCGTGATCTACTACGTTTGTACACTCTTGTTCACTGCCTTGAGCCAATATGTGTCCTTATCCTTCAGACTTTCATCGTCTACTTGGTGCACCACCGATTTTTCTGAAGTCGACGTGTGGTAAATGTCCGCCACTGCCTCTTTCATGTTCTGTGCCAGTTGACCGAGCGGAAGATCATTATAATCTGAATTCACATTGCACAACGAGACGGTTAGGTTAGTGCGTGCTCATTTCCAAACGCGGGCTTTGCAATCGGCGGTGCGCACAAGCTTACCAGTTCCGAATGGATCCTCTAGTTCGGATGCGTTGGAAATAATACCCAACACTCCATAAGAAATGAAGGTGACAATGACAATGGTTGCCCACCCTGTACTCTCTACCAGAGCATACGGAAGGCTGTTTCATGATAAGACACAATGAATGAGAGCTGATGTTAGAATCGTTTCTATTTGCAAACTACGCTGCTTTGCTAGAAGACGGCATGTTGACAACTTACAAAAAGAGCCATAGCGCCAGGAACGTTCCCAAGTGACTGTTTCAAAAGTGCAACAATATAAACAGGTCAGAACACAATTAAAAATTAGAATGGGCGCATGATGTGAAGCTCTGTACCGGGTGCGTAAACGTACGAGATGTAGGAGTAGGGCGCTGGCAACGTCTTGATCTGATTGCAACTACCTGCAGCACCAGCGAGGTCGGTAGTACACTTGATAAGATACTACAATTGGTATCGAAAACAACACAGTAAGTCAGCCATGGCACGAAACATCATAATGGTGCATGTACGCATCAGCAGGAATGAAAATAACTTACCACAATAAACGTGTGCGGCAACTTGTGCTCCATGTGCTGTGCCTTGAGAATATAATCGGACAAAACGTACAAACAATACGACGACATGCTGTTCGCATTCTGAATAGCGGCCAAATCGTTCACAGTGAGCACATCCTTCAATTCGCCAAGATCCCTCTCATCTCGAAGGTCTCTCTTCAACGCGGCCGGAAACGCGACGAGAAAAGAGAGAATGCGCTCACGATCGCCGGGATGAAAGGTGCCGTCCGGGAAGGACTGCATGACAAACTTGGACAGAGCGGTTACAGTGCCACCAATCGAGGTCCAGATACGCACGCCTTGCATGTATCGATTGTAGGCCTCGGAGGCGCGGAAACTTGTGAGCAGGAAGAGCGCGAATCCGACATAGCTCAACGCATCGCCATTGATAGCGAGCGGGGAGCACCACCAGCGACATTCTCCGCGTTCATGCGGGCCGTATCCTTTGCGTGTGACCCATGATATGAGCACGGAGAAGACGGCCCAGACAAAGGCGATGAAGACGGAGCGAATGGGCATGGCACGGCCGCGGAATATGGTCCAGAGCCGATGGTACCATTCGGAATGGGTAGTGTCATCGGACTTTTTGAACGGCAATTGATCGGGATAGTCTGTGTAGGTGAGCTGTTGTGATATATTCATCGGCTCCAGTACGACGTGCATGAGGGCGTCGGAGGAGGAGGTCGACTGGGCGGATGGGAGGGCGGGTTTCTCTTGTGCGTGCATTGTGGAGCTGAGGACTTGTGAAGGAAGATGACGAGTTGCGGAGGTGGCAGCGACATGGGGATGGTATTTATGGAGGTTGAGATGGTCGCGGATGAGGAGGATGGTTACGTCATCGCGTCGATGTGATCACGTTGCGTAAGCGAGATCAAAGAGGATGGAATTGGTTGTTAGCGTCGATGCATGTTTACAGCTGGCTGTACACATCATCGTCGCGTCGAGCATTACTTGTGCCAACGTACAACGAGTTGGCTGCCTATCAATGGAAATTATCTATGTAACAATATGCGCCGTGACTCAGCTCAAACGCTCTGACACGCCGCGAATTGGCGTCTTGAACACTTTGCGTGTCACATCCAACTGACAATTAATCGGTCGATTGAGGCCGCTCTCGCTCGACAAACCTCTCTTAGCAAACACGCCCAACTTTTCCTCCATCCCCAAATGCTTGGCGATCAATTCAGCCAGCATCCAGCGATTGCTCGTTTCCTCCGCCACCATATGCACAACGCCCTTATCGCTCGCGCGCGCCAACTCCACAACCGCCACGCCTAGATCGTCCGCAAAGCTCATATTCCTCTTCTCGTCCTCGAACAGCTCGATCTCTCCGAGCTTTCCCTGCAGACAATCGACGACAAACTGCACGGCGGGGCCGAAGCGCCCGTTGTCCATGGAGAGAATGAGGCTGGTGCGTGCGATGACGACGTCTCCACTAAGTTCGGACAATCGTCGCTCCATTTCGGCTTTGAGTCGACCGTACGGGACGCACGGCGTCGGCTCGCTGCTCTCCGTGTAGCCGCGACCCTCCGTCAGTTGGCCGTCAAACACTAGATCGGTCGAGATGGCGACGAATCGTCCGCCGACCATCACAACACCCTCCGCGCAGTTGACGACGTCGTCCACAATGCCCAGTCGCATCGTCGAGCTCGGCTTGGCGCTCGCGTTGCTGTTGGCCGGCACCGCGCAGTAGATCAACGCGCCGAGATGCTCGACGGACACTATGAGGTGTCGCACCTCCTTGTGGTCGCTGCAATCTAGTTTGCGCCACTCCAGACGTTCCGGCGCCCCTTTCAGTAGCCACGGCATGGAATTGTTGTACGTCGCAATGATCGGCCCCGTCCATCCGTCGTCGCAGGCTGCTCGTAACGCTTGCGAGCCGAGCTGTCCTGTCGCGCCGATAATCACCAACGTCTTCATGTTGCGATAACGAAGCGAGCGAGCAAGTGTGCGTGGCTTACGAAACTTGTAGTCGATGCGAGCGATGGGTCCCGTCTTGATAAAGACTGTTGACGGTGGTGGTAGTGTACTGTAATAACAATAAATGACAAGTTTGGTAGCCATTCTAGCGGCTGTACAGTGCTGCACCCGAAATTGGAAATATCATTCATTACTTTCCGTCAACATCCCCGTCGTGTCCACACCAGCATTGATCCCAAATCCGGCGACCATCATCCACCAACGCACCAATTCGCAATGCTCGCACAATCGCTATCCCACGCGACGCGTCGCTCGATCTCCAACAAAGCTTCCATCGTGCGCCGCAACGTCCTGCGCAAATACAAGCGCGCCATCGATCGACTGCCGTCGCAGGGGGCGGATCCATCCGCACAATTCAAGCACGGCTGGCGTCTGGCATCGGCGGCGGTGATCGAACGCTACCCGGTGATCACGCCGGAGGTGAGCGATTTTGAATCGGACTATCTGCTCGGTCGATTCCTGGAGCAACAACGGTGCGCTCGACCTGTGTCGGCGCGGCTGTTCATGAGCGAAAAGGACGTGCAGCAGGGCCGCAGCGAGCCGGATATGTCGGACGCGCACGCGGACATGTACGAGCCTGCGGGGCGCGTCACGCAGGCGGATCGCGACGGCGACATGCAGTCCATGGAGCGCGCGCTGGACGAGCGGCTGTACTTTCTGATCCGTCGCAACGCGCAGTCGAAGCACATGCAGTTTCCGCAGGTGATTGTGACGGACGATGCGGTCAGTATGGCCGAGTATGCGCACGTGGCGTTTCGGAGCGTGACGACGATGCGCTCACGCCCGAAATTGCACATGTTGAGCCATGCGCCGGCGTGTCATCTGCAGCACGTGTTTGGGAGGGAGTATCAGGAGAAGCATGATGTGTATGGATTGAAGATCTTTTTCTATAGAGCGATGGTGCTGTCCGGGGAGATTGATGAGGTGCGTAACGCGGCGGAGTTTGTTTGGGCGCGTGAAAGTGAGCTGGACGCATTGTTGGGCGAGGAGTATTTTAACGGGGTGAAAGGGATTTTGTTTGGTGTTGGACCGCGTGTAACATAAGTGTGTAGATAGAGGCTAGAGCGTCTGCCAGCAAGGTTGAAAATATAAAACAGTTATATGTGCTCGAGTGGTTTACGTATGGGAATGAGGTACAAGATCGGATCTACTATCTACAGCGTCGGGCAACGATGGAGGTTGGCGCTTTATACTCGACAAACGAGCGTGCTTTTGTGACTGCGGGGTTGGTTGCAAAGGTTTTTTGCGCGTGAAAAGACGTGCATGCAGGGCGGCGGACGTGGGTTTGGGTCGACACAATCGCGACCGACAATAAGTGCATGACATACTCATTGACAACAAAAAATAAAGTGAGTGCTTGGCTGGCTGTGCCGGCCAACGAGCAAACAGGCGAGCGGACGGGGCGAACAGACTTGGGGGCGGAGAAGTGCTTCGAAAAAACAATGAGTGCACGCGTCGACGATTGCTACTCCGGAGCTGCATTGCTCATGGTGGCTTTGGCGTCTTGAATAGCCACGCGCAGTTCCTGAGCGAGTTTCTTGAGCTCTTGAAGATTCTTGCGCGCACGCGTTCCAGCGGCCTTGTTGCCCTTTTCGAAGAACTTTGAACTGTCCTTGGAGACGGCCTCCATGACTTCCTTGAGGTTCTGCAGTTTATCCATAGCGTTGACGAGTCGACACGCAGGACAGCAGCGGTAACAGGTGGCAAAAGAACGAGTACAAGTGCGAACGCCTCTCACGCCAGCGCAACGCAGGGCACAGCCGGGCCGCGCCGCAACCAACTCCGTTACACCGTTGCTTTAAACAGCGAGCGCCCCAGCGCTGCGCAACGCCAGCCCTCCGCGTCCGCACTGTACTCGCTCGACGCCCACAAATTCTTTTCAATTATTCGTAGCCGCTGGAACCCCTTTTTTCCAGTAGCCCTTCGGTTACTTACCCATGCTCCGTGTTTTTAATCTCCCGTCGCGCATCTCCTTCCTCCCCCGAGCGTACTCGATGCGATCGATACCGTCATGCCATTCATCATCACCCCGTCCCATCTACCACTTCTTCCCTCTCGCCGTCATCGCCACTCTATCTGCGCCCAACATTCCATCCGAGCGGCATTGCCACCACCACCACCACCGCCAACACTCTCCCGACGCGCCCTGCTCTCGCTCGCCGTCCTCCTGCTGCCACGACCCACCAATGCCGCCACCACCGCCACCGAGGACCCCGTCGTCACCGACCGCGCCTTTCTCAACATCAGCATCGCCGGCACGCCGCGCGGAACGCTGACGCTCGCACTGTACGGCGACAAAAGCCCAGAGGCGGTGCGCATTTTCAAGCAGGTTGTCAACGGCACGCTGCGCTTCAAATCGTCCAAAACAGTCACATATCGCTACTCGCAAGGCACTAAAGTCGTGCACAATCACTATGTACAACTGGGACGTGTCAATCAAATCGACGCGCTCAATCAATCGCCGGGCACGCCGCAGCGACAGCAGATCAGCGTGCCCGCGCCGTTGCACAACGATTCCAACGATCTGACGCACGACGCTGCCGGTGTGCTCAGCGTCAAACGCGGCGGCGGTCAGTTTGAATTTTGCATCTCCCTCGCTGAGGATCACCTCCTCGACGAGTCCAATTTGGTCATTGGACGCGTTGTGGACGGTATGCCGTTGCTTCAATTGCTCGCAAACGTACCGACGAATCGTAAAACAATTCGTGACGGCTATCGAAATGTCGGCAAGCTTATTGGTGATTCTCGCGCAAACGTCGATGTAAGTCACACTTGATGCTTGCAGCCTATCGTTTGTACTGACTCACTGACAAATTTCATTCGTTACTCCATTGATTGTTACACAGTTGGAGGACAAGGTAGGTTGACGCTCATTCATCACACATGCGTCGCACACATGCACCTCGCTGACGCTCCACACTCTCCGTTTTATACAGCCATTGCAGAAGATTCAAATCACCGACTGCGGTCTCTTGTAACCTTCAATCTTTTCAATAATTAAACATAACGCGCGTGACCAGCGCACCACATTGCTGGCACAATAACATTAAATTTCATCACCATCCCATCATCCACCTTTCACACACACATCCCACACAATGCCCTCTCGCAATCTCCAATCCACCCGCAATCTCCAATCCACCCCCGACTTCAACTTTCTCCGTCTATCCATCCCTTCCAACGCCGTCTGCCACATCCAGCTCGATCGCGCCCCAGTAAACGCCCTCAACACCGCCCTATGGACCGAGCTCTCCGACGCCCTCCACTACATCGAAACCCAACAATTCCCCCACACCATCCGCGTCCTCGTCTTCTCCTCCGCCGCTCGAGCCCAAATCTTCTCCGCCGGCAACGATCTCAATGAACTACACGCGCCCTCGTCAACTCGCGCACAATTTACAACCTTCTGGCTCACCAGCACAAACTTTCTAGCACGTCTATACAAGTCCCCGCTCTACACCATAGCCGCGGTGCGCGGCGCCACACCGGCCGGCGGCTGCGCCATCGCCATGTGCTGCGACCGTCGCGTCGCCCACAAAAACACCACCATCGGACTCAACGAAGTGGCCATCGGCCTGCCGGTGCCCAACTACTGGGCGCGTCTGCTCGTCATGCTCGTCGTACCGCGCGCGCGCGCAGAGCAAATGCTCATGAGCGGCGAAATGATCGATGCGGATGAGGCGCAACGAATCGGTTTGGTCCATCATGTGTCGCCCGATACAGAGCAATTAATGCAGCGCGCTTTTCTTGTCGCCGATTCGTACGCCGCTCAGACAGATGTCATGGGCAGAGCGCAGACCAAATCGTCGCTACGCACACAGTTTGCCGATGATTGGCAGGCATACGGCCCGGAGGAAGCGCGAAAAGCTTGGCAGCAATTGTCGCAGCCGGCGCGCGCAAAGGTCGTCGCCGCCGTTATGAAACGACTTGCGACACGTGCTAGTGCAAAGTTGTGATCGTCACAGATTGAGACTGGCTTTTTGATACTCTACCGATTGCAGACCTTGAAAAACTCCTTGTCCATGTTCAAGCGAACATCGGATTTGACGCGCGTTGCGTGCAAATTTTTCCTTATACGTAGCATGTCTGCATATCGCATTGTTCATAAATTCTAGTTCGTACACGCAAGACTCCACTTCTCGAACCGATTTCAGTAGGTTGAGATTCTCATTTGGCACTTTCTTCGTTGCGCCAGAAATCTGTACCGCGTCTTCGCTGCACATATATTTCACCATTACGCGTCGCGGCTGCTTTGTTTTGTCACACGATGTGCCATTGCCAAACATTTGCGTAAATACAGCATCCTTTGTCGACACTTCGCTTATATTTCTTCGTCGCACCATGTCCGCTTCCTTGTTCAGCGTGCCGAGCACAAAGCGCATTTCCGTCTCCCCCTCCGCAGGTTCCTGGTCCGCAGGAATTATATGTTTCTGAACGACATACTTTCCAAAGCAAAACTCATACGTCCACCAGCCGTCCAGTCGCAGAAAACATTTATCTCGGTATTCATGCAGCAAATCGTCAATGTCATCAAACCGATTTTCCGCAGACACATGCGCCGTCGCTTCCGGTGTCGGCTCCGGTGAAGGTAGCTGGCAATTCATCACCTGACCACGCGCAGTCACCATTCGCATCGACTTGATTCCGACAGGAGTTGCTGCATCGTGCACTGGAGCGTATATCGCCGATGTGTCGCCAAGCTTTGGAAACGATACTTCGTATATGGGGCGCGTTGGATCTCGCTGTGCGACTTCGCCCATTAAAAATGTTTCAGAAGCTGCACATGCACAAACGAGTAGCATCGTGAAGAGTATGGGCGCAAGCAAGCGATCTGCCCATCTTGCTTGTACATTCATGGTTTTGTCCAGTGAGTCTCCCCAAGTGGTGGATACGGGTTAGCTCCTTCGTATCCCCGCTTTCCGTTTCTCAATTCCCAACGACGCAAGCTGACGGCCGTCACTGACAGCAGTTTGCACCAAATGCGGGCGCAATTGTTGCTAGCTGAAGGTCAATTGCGACTCTTCCGCTGATGTAGTTTGTGTTGTAACTCAAGGAGAAATGTTGATTGCTGAAATGATTGAAATTTTTTCTAAATTTACCCACGTGTCCAGCTCATACACGACACCATTGCGTTCATACAAAGCGCTAAAGTCGGTTCAGGAGATCAACCGTTCGCTTTGTGATTCCAGGTCGTACGTACCATTGTCTCTTCTGCCACCGGCCACATCTCATCTTCCATCGAATCGATTAAAGCACGCGCCGCACACCTTCCATCCGCCAATTGCGCCCCAATTCCGCGCCCTGGAATCACTCACCATGACAGCGTTCGTCTCGTCTTTCACAACAAATGTCGTCCGTCCACAGCTACAAAATTCATTCTCGCGATGCGCCGCAGTGCCGCGACGCAGAACAAGCGGCGTGCGTCGCGTCGCGCCGCGCGCAATGCAGTCAGCAGGCGGTGGTGGAACCATGTATGAGGGTGCCCGTGCAGGACCGCCCCCAGATTTGCCCTCGCTCCTCCTGCACAATCGCATCATTTATCTGGGCATGAGTCTCGTCCCCGCTGTCACAGAGCTGATCATTGCCGAGTTTTTGTATCTCCAGTACGAGGACGCTGCAAAGCCTGTATACATGTACATCAATAGCACGGGCACGTCCTCGCCGGACGGTCAGAACGTCGGGTTTGAAACAGAGGCCTTTGCTGTTGGTGATACGATGAATTATGTTAAAATGCCCGTGCACACCATCTGCGTCGGTCAGGCATTCGGTATGGCCGCTATGTTGCTTGCAAGTGGCGAAAAGGGACACCGCGCGGCTCTGCCGAATGCTACTATTATGTTGCACCAGCCGAGAGGATCTGCCCAGGGCCAGGCTAGTGATATCGCTATCAAGGCAAAGGAGGTTCTTTACAATCGCAAGCAGGCATTTGAAATTATTGCAGAGCGTTCTGGTCAGCCGCTTGAACAGATTGAGAAGGATGCGACCCGTACGAAATACTTGAGTCCGTCCGAGGCTGTTGACTATGGTATCATTGATAAGGTGTTGGCCTCTGAGAAGGACCTGCCTCAGAAGGCTCCTACATTCCTTTCTGCATTGGACAAGTAACTGCGTAGCGTTGGATGAGGGAGGTGCCATGCTGTAAAGTTTTGTACCTTTTCGGATTTCGCCAGTTTAGCAACTAGTCGTTTGCTTAGTTTACTGTCGTTAGATATGTACATAAGCCTTGCTTGCTACGAGTTAAATACTGTGCATGGGAGCATTGATCGTTGCCCTCTATAACGTTACATGCTCGGTCAGGGTAATTAACAAGATGAAGCGTCGGGATCAAGCTCGGCGCTCCACCCGCACCCAAGTGATCCGCGCGTAGTTTCCCATAATACATCGACGCAACCGCGGGACACGGTGTACAATTGCCTGTTGGGCAGAATATATATTGAATGCGGTGAAATGTTCATGGGCGAATGAACGCGCCCTGTGATTGAAACCGTCTTCAGTGTGGTTCCAGAAAGAATGTCTATTGCATCCATCACAATGCACCCATTGCTCACTCTTGTCCCGTATATTGTGAGAGCATCGGGCGACATTTGCAAATGTTCATACTCAACCAATTGCGATAGCTTGGAAAAATCTTGAATGAGTTTGCCAGTTCTGGCATCGAATACGAGGGGCAGCCTCTGTGTTGTGAGGCATTGATTGCTCGTTAGTTGTGTGTCCCAAACCATGAGAAGCGAGGAATCGCAAGAGAATCCCATAGCTAGTTGCGCTATATCACCCGATTTTTCAAAGTGCATTCGAAAGTACTTGACTTTTGAGGTTGACGCATGGGGCCGAACAATCATGCGACGATATATTAAGCGGCCAGTTAGACTAGATCGCATTTCAACATGCTTCACATGCATGATTTGTGTCCCCCTGGTGGTAAATTGCTGATTCACTCCCACAATGGAACATAAGAGGCTTCCATCCGGCGACATACGACTTATCCGCGCAGATTCCTCGATGAAGCTGGGGTTCTTTTGGGCAGTAATCATAGCAGAACGCTTCAGATCTTCAAGTGGAATGCTGTACTTGTCGTTTTGGCCTCCAACAAAATCGGCCCCACCATTACAACTGTCCACAACTGATCGACTGTTACCATGCTGAATCGGAGTGTGGGTCGAATGATAAGAGCGCCAGAAACTCGGACGCGGATTGTTGGGGAGATCAGCGCGTGTGACCTTGGATTTGCTGGCATCAACAACTTGATCAAATCTCAAAATGCCAAACTTGGATACGGTGTCAAAAAATATGTACTGCGCATTCTGTGCCAGTTCTATCCTTGACGTGCATCGAGTAGCTTCAAACGTCATCATGGCTTGGCGTTTGTCATGCAGCAACTCGGTACTTGCGCCGTCAATGCACGCCATGAACACGTAATTCTTCGCAAGAGGTCTGTAGAATGATTTCCATCGCACAAGATAAGTGGCGGCTCCAGCTGCAGAATGTAACATGGCGGCAAAGGCCAGCTCAGGACCATCCTTTGCTTCGGGACCGGTATTTCTCCACACCATGTCAAAGCCGTATTCAGGCACAAAGACGTGTGAGAAGGTGTGCACAGTCAATTGGCTTGGGTGGCCGTTTTCATCGCGCATAAGGTCAATAATTTGCACGGTGCAATCTTCACACGGGTCGTAATGCATTTCATAGAGCTTTCCATCTGTTGTCCGCATGTCTTCCCAACCACGCAACCGATGGAGCGGGTCCAATTCCTCCGGGATGAGCGAGCCATGAGCAAGGGTGACGAGCAGGGCGATGCGAGTGCCGTCTGGAGAAAACTGAATATTACTCACAGTAGAGGCAGGTACATTCTCTAGACCTAGAGCAGTCCTTCGTAAACGAGTGCCACGAAGCCAGGCAAGATCGACACCATTGCCGGATTCACTTTCATCTACGAAGAGAATGAGACTTTCGCCATCTGGGGGCACAACGTGCACCATGAGCACCTTTTCCATGAGCTCCTCTGGAATAAGAAAGCTACAAACATTAAACTGATCACGAACGAGTCTTTGACGCGGCTGCTGAACAATCTGCACGGCGTCATTGGAGGCGGCGCAAATTCGCTGAAAGAGCTGAATGTCTGAGATTTTGGTGAGCAACACGGCCAATTTGTACCAAATGTCGTGGGGAACCCATCGCTGCGAAACGAGGGCACCGCGCGCTGGACGGCGACAGGTGCGATAGGGCGCTGGTCGGGTGAGTATGGTCGTTGTGGGAGATTGGGAAATGATTGGGTTCATCTGCGTGCTGATTACCAGCTTGCGTCGCACGGAACGCTCACCTGACAGCGGAGATGAGCGTGGGCGGGTGGGCGGCAATGCGAGGAGCGAATGTATAATGGGTGGGTGGGAAAAAGTTTATTATCACAGTGTTGGTCGGACATGTTGGGACGGTTACGGGCGGATTGATGACCGTTTTTTGGTTGCGATGATATTGAGCTGGTGCGCAAATAAACAAAGCTGCCGACAGCGGACGAACATGATGGTGTCGAGTTTGGTCGCCACACAACTCCCGCTTTGGTCGAGACACACTCAAGTGAACAGACGCGTGAGACCAATAGAGACAGTGACACGTGTAGCCACGTATACACGTTTCATAACATATGATAACTTGCGGTGCGTGTGCTTGCTTGGCATGCCATTGCAGCCGCTTGCGTGCAGGTATTAGGTTAGGTGGAAGAGAGGTGAGATATCCCCAGATAAGCACCTAGCTTGGCTCATGGATGTCATCCGTGACCGACTCTTCTTTCGACTTGTTTTCTTCCCACTCGCTTCCATCTCAGTGCGACTCGACTGTCGCCTAGCACATCCGACTATCCTTTCCCGTGTTTTCCAATCATCTCGACAGCTTGCGCACTGTTGATACGTCGTCGTCAATATGGCTTCCCCAGGAAAGCGAAGAGAGACCGACCTTATGAAACTGTGCGTTATTCAACCTCTCTTTCCCGCTTCTTGTTTTCGAGTCGCGTCCTCAATCGACTCTGTACTAACAATCCACACCTCGTCGTCCTTGCCGTATACAGCATGATGGCAGATTATGAAATACAAATGGCAGATGGCGACCGTGTCGGAGAGTTTTACGTCAAGTTTCATGGACCCAAGACAAGTACGTTGCAATCCTCCAATCCCACAAACCATCTCTTATCGGCGCGCTAACGCACCTGTTTCTTGTTGATTGTCCTTTCGTCTGCCGAGCAGCGCCGTACGAGGGAGGCGTATGGAAGGTTCATGTCGAGCTACCAGAAGCTTATCCGTACAAAAGCCCGAGTATTGGCTTCATCAATAGATTGTATCATCCCAACGTCGATGAAATGTAAGTTGTATCGCGTCGCACCCTTTCGGCTCCTACTGCTCAACACCGACCAACTAACAATTCGACTCTCTTTTCATGTGCATAGGTCTGGAAGTGTGTGCCTAGACGTAATCAACCAGTCCTGGAGTCCTATGTACGACCTGACAAATATCTTTGAAGTGTTCCTTCCACAGTTGCTAACTTATCCGAATCCGACCGACCCGTTGAACGGGGAGGCTGCAGCGCTACAAATGCGCGAACCGGAGCGATACCGACAAAAGGTGCGCGAATACGTGCAAAAGTACGCCAAGCCAGAGGATTTTCCATGCGGTAGTGCTGGCGAAGCAGAGGACGATGATGAAGGTTCCAATTTCTCTATGAGCGATTCAGAGGAAGAGGACCGCGACATAGATAATAGCGTTGCTGTTGCTGTTGCTACCACAGATTCCTCGCCTGGACTAGGTGCCACATTGGAACTATAACATTTGCTGGTGTATATGTTGGTTTGGTTTGTACGATAGCTTGGTCGGGTTGGGCTTACTCGGTGCATGCCGTTCGAGCAAATTCTGTTAGGTTGTGTTACGTTCTATGTTTTGTAAACTCCACCTCTGTTCACTAGAAGCGTGTTGCGCGATCGATCACGTGCTTGCGGAACAGCTACCGTTCCAAGCTGGCAACAGACGGACAACGGAACTGCAGTGAAACACCAATCACCGTTGACGACTGCAGGGTCGTATCTAAGCACAAAATTTTCTGTGGTCGAAACAAAGGCAAGTTTGGCCGATTCTCTGCCATTTCACCTCGGTCAACACAGTTGACGAAAACAAGCAAATTCATTGGCCCTTCGCCTCTCGCGCAATGCACCAATCAGCCACGTGGCCCTATTTTGTTGGCACAAATCAATTCGACAAGTGGAACCAAATAAATTTGTACAAAAATACATCACCATATGACAATATGCCATTTTCCCGCGATTTCTATTGATCCGACCCACGTTTCACTCAGATCGCGCCGCACAATTTCAACTGCTGCAGACTATCGCTCCAGTCGTTTATCGTCCTGCTGACCGTATTATGTTTCCAACACAACGCTCCAACTCCTCGATGCCATAACAATGCCGTCACCTGAAGACGACACAGCTTCCGATTCTCTCTCTCTTCTCCCTCTTGTACTCAAACATCTCCCGACTCTACACACCAATCCAACCCTCGCTCAGACAGTACTCACCTCTCTCCGAAAGGCTGCACGCTCCACCAAATCCCTACCACTCGTCACCCCATTGCTCAGTCCACTCACAGCCGTAGCGCTTTCCGCTTTTGACGACTCAGTGCGTATATCTGCAACCCACACGTGTATCACCTTGCTACTCGCACTCGTCAAACGCCGAGCCTTCACTGTCGCGCGTGCCTACGTCACTGACCTAGTAACAGCTATCGCCGATATCGTCGCTCATCAACACGGTCCCTCCCCCGTCATCCTTCGCACCTACGTGCAAGCTGCAACAGACGCTTCCACAAGTCAACTGGAGACGCGCTATCTTAGTGAGACGCCCCCTGTAACCATATCCGTGTCTTCCCGATCATTGGCCGCTCTCCTGTCGCTTCTGGCCGCCCTGCTTTCGTCACGTGACCCGCCCCAGACAGTTCCAGATGCCCGTCCCATCGAACCTCTGCTTTGGATTTGTCTCGGCGCACCAGTCAGATCAAACGTCCTCAACGTAGCCTCATCACCTCTGCTGTTGTCGGCCCGATGCGGACGTAACGTTGCCGTTGCTGCTGCCTCTATACTGGAACGTTCGCTCGATATCTCTTGTGGCTGTAGTGTTCCGGCCCTGCTCCGAGTACGAATTGGAGCCGCCGTGCACAAGGTTCTCACAGAGTCGGCACCGGAGGACAATGGTTTTGATGAACATATTCGTGTAGCATTGTATAGAATTGCGCGTTTGACAGCCCCCTTAGGACGAATGGAATGCTCTTTTTGGATAAATACCGGTGTGCGCGATGCCGTGAAGGACAATGGGCTGGTCGGTCAGCAGTTGCGTTTTTATTCACACTGTGGGTACATATCACCAGATTCTCCTGATGACTCCATGTCTAATCCCGACGATAGTAGGCCCAGGCAACCACCCATGAAAAGAAGGAGAGTAGCGATGGAGAAGACTGAAGACTCGCTGGAAGATCCTATATCTACGATTGCCACCCAATCGCAATCCTCTCCAGTTGACGCCTCGTGCTGGGAAGCTATTGCCTGCATCACGGCATTGAAGCAGCAATTACAATGTCTTGAGTCCATAGACTCTTGTGGCAGTAATGCCGCTTCCTTGCTCATTCTTTCACGCGTCACAGCCGTCGCTGCAGATGCCATTGCACATATATGCCCTAACCGCCTTGACCAACTTACTATTACTACTGAATGGGTGGCCTTTGCCCATGCGATGGGCCGAATCATCAAGGACGTGTCTGCAAATATTCGTGTGGAAGCACCTGCTGCGATATGGCGTTCGCTTTTTCAGCTGTCTGCAAATTGCCTGAAACTTGCGGCCGTGTTGAACTCTGTCAGTCTATTTTGGCGCAATGCAAAGAGTGCGCTTTCTTACCCGGAACCAGGGTCTTCCTTATCGGATTATCAGACATTGCTCAAGTCTGTCATTACTATTATTAATACTGCTAGTATTTCGCTACAGGCATCTCCAGATGTAGTGCCTACAAGGTGGCTTGCAATGGTTGTTTGGAAAATGCGCGACTGTTGCGTCCAGTCATCGTTCGCATTGTCTGATGAGGATCAATTGTACGATGCGTGTCGCAGACTATATGAACAGGCTATGGAAGGGTCAACGCTTTCCAACGATATTCATCGTGCAATGTTGCTTCGGGGGTGCTCACGAGTTTTAGCACTGTTCACGCGCCCCGAAAGTCGTGAAAAAGCAGAAGAAGCTCTTCCCAAAATTTCTACTCTCGTTACTCAACATTCCACATCATGTCCGGTTCTCGCGGCTGCCGCGTTACACTCTCTTCGCGATTGCATTTGCTCGCAGTTGCAATGCCGCATTACTCACAATCACGCCGATGAACAGAACCGAGATGCCACGGCGAAAGGTGTTGCTTTGAATGAAGAGACATGGAATAGCATATCCCAAATAGTCATTCCAATTGCTCAAGGAGCCGGCTTGGACGATTTGATCGCTGCTGCCACGAATTGTATGGGTGTCCTCATGTGCCACGCTCCAGTAGACAAAGCTGCTCAAACAGCAGTTTCCTTGATCAAGAATGTCTGGCATCCAACTTCACCTTCTGCACGACATGTTGCACTATCGTTTGTATCCAACATGACCCCTGCAGGTCTAGGAGACGGAAGCGTCCACTGTACACCTGCATCCAGTTCGCTTTCCGATTCGAAAGAATCGGTTTTCGTCAGGGAGGATTCTTGGGATGGCCCAGATAGTGTTTTTGCTGCCAGAGGAGATGAATATGATTTCTCCCGCCTTCTCGGTCTGGAGGTCCAGAAACACGCCAATGATTGGAATAGTGCTCTACAAGGAGACAATTGCATCGAGAAAATTGAGCGACTGGACATGGTTCCATTTGCCCTAGTTTTACGTATCAATGCTTCAGGTCTTGTTCCAACAAAGATTACTGGAATGGCCGGAGAGTCTCTTCTAGCTGTAGCAGTCTCAGAATTGAGACATTGCCAATCGTCTAATTCTCATGTCGGCGTTGTGAATAGTGAGGAATCGACAGAATTAACAAGCATTAACAGCTGCGTTGCATTCAAAGGGTGGAGTAGCTGTTTGATAACTATATCAGCAATCAACGAGGGCTTGATACGGAACACATCAACGGGTTTGAGAATGGAGCAGTTCTATGGTCTCCGACACAACTTTTCATCCACTGATAAGGCACTGACAACTTTGTTGAGTTCACAAACTCCTCTTCCCCAAATAGTAGCAAACTTTTTCAACTCACGAGTATCAGAATGGATTCCATTTGCACTCCATCGCATGCTGGCGAATGAAACTTTTAGTATCCACATTGCCCAGATTCTAATGGATAGCAGTGCATCAGTCATGTGGAGTAGGGTTCACCGCGACGCCGTTGGGGCAATATTGAGGAGTGGCGATGCAGTTTCTCTGGAATCATTAGCTTTGCGAGTGCAAAAATCTCCTACTGAATTGGTCAACAAAGTGAGCGCAGACGCCCTTGCTAGGGCAGCGATGGTGCACACAAACGGATTTGACTTGAGTCCCGATGGAGCTAACAAGTTGATATATGAGTCGCTGCAAGAGCCGTTGGTGCAAACACTCGCTAGGCGAGCAGGCAAGATTGTGCAGCGACTTGTCATGGAGCTTGGAGGAGGGCGAGAATCAAGGGCGAAATCTGCTTTGGATGACCTTGCGGGAATTCTTTCATCGGAAAACAGAGGTTCGCATTCGAAGAGTTCTGCCGGTTCCGTAGTTGCATCTCATTTTATGTTGGTCATGGATGCCGTTAATCGTGGACTCTTCCACTCCAAGGTTACTGAACAAGATCGATTTCGATATCTCCGTATGCTGGACGGTGTTTTGCGACTAACATCTGAGCATCTGCACCTGTTCGTCCCAAAGATTATAGCCTCGCTTAAGATGGCTCTTGACTCTGAAAGAGGAGACAGTCAATTCAACTTGCAAACTCTCAAGGTATGGTCCACATTTCTTAAGAGTCTGGGTTCGCAGCGTATTGTTCCCCATCTGGCATCTATTTTGTCTATATTACTTCCCTACGTTCCCAAGTATGAAGAAGTATTATCCCCCGCCCTGGTTTCGACAATTGAGGAGAGTAAGTTGCAGCTAGGGAGCAATTGTTCAGAAATTATCCTGCTCCTCAGAATTATAGATCATCCATCTCTGAATCCAACGGCTGATGCATTGGAGGCAGAGAGACAAGCAGACAGGGACAACGCTTCCGAGATTAGCAACTTGCGTCCACAGCGAGGTTCCAGTAGGGGAAAAGATTTCTTCGAGACGTGTGAAAATCTCGGGAATATCATCTCGCACCAGGAAAACAGTACGATTGAGGGAATTGCTGCAGAGCATTTGTTGCGTATCCTACGTAGCAATCGTGAGAAACTTGGCAGCGTGCTCTCCCGAGAGTGTGGGAGAAACGACGATGGCATATCTGAAGAGTTGGATATTACTGTTTCTCTGTTGGGAAAGTTGGTAACGCATCTCAGTAAGAGTCGGAATGTGGACTGCCATGATAAAATCATGCAGTGCATCGGTGAGTTGGGAGCTGTCGATCCGTCTATTGTAATGCAGCGAGAAATTGTGTCTACCCTTGAAAACGCTCTCAACTCCAATTGCAAGAATCGAGCGTACCCACGCGGGGTATACGAGTTGGTAGCTTTCTTGCTGGATGAATTTTTGGTTCCTTCACTCATTACTGGAGAAAGGAGAGGTGGTTCGAGAAGTAGACAGAATAGAATTGGTCTCGTGATCCAAGAACTGTTGCGAGCTTGTGGATGTAGAGCAGATACTGCGATACGCTCCAGCAAAACGACTCGAGAAAGGAAAGACACAGATCCTCCAGTTGATTGGAAGCAAGTACTGGTTGGTGATACTGATGAAGAAAATGCAATTTTCTTCTGGGAGAACCTTTTGATGACAACCAGAACTATTGCTCAGCCGTATCTCGCAGAACCTTTCGATGTCTTGGCTTACAAGGAGGTCTTCGGCGGAAATTCTGCTGGGGATATAACTTTAGCATGTCAGGATGTCTGGTCCAAGGTCAAGGCAGCAGCATCAGTTGGGGTTTTGGCAACAGCGGAAGAGTGGCGACGCCAAATTGTCGTCCAGCTAGTTGACTTTATAGGGCGACAAGGAGACTTTGGCAAGACCCTGAAGGCCCTAAGACCAGTATTACGGTATGAAGACGAAGTTGCAGCCTACGTTTTCCCTCTGGCCGTTACTACAGCTCTTGACATCCAGCGCGAAAAGGAAAGTTCTGAAATTCAGGAGTTCCTGATACGAGAAATTTCTCAAGTCCTTAGAGACTCCACATCTTCACAACCAGTTTTCGATTTGTTTGATACGCTTCGCTCGTGGCGACAAGCAAGATGTACATCTGTGGGAAGGATGATGGCGAGAGAACATCGGGAAAAAATGCTCCACAACAGCAAAAGTGCCACAGGTGGGTCATCCAGACGAATCCCTAGAGTCGCAGTGGAGTCGTTCATTGAAACTGCAAAATCTGTTGATCCCCTGACAATTCTTGTTGACCTAGACGGAAGAGAAGCGCCACATCTGTCTTTGTTAGTGCAAGCCAAGTCTGCTTTTGCCGCCCGTGCTTATACAAGAGCAATAATGATGGCGGAATATTACATTCGTAATTTGAGAGCCAATCGAGGAAATCTGAGCTGGCCGTCACACATTTCAAGTTTGTTGGGAAGTGAAGGGAAATGCCGAGAGCAAGTATCATCTGCGGATGCCACAGCTGAAGCAGAAGCATTTGCTATCATGCAAAAGTCTTTCGCCGAGCTGGAAGACGTAGACAGTATGACTGGTGTAGCGGCATTGAGGGCCAGCACTTCGCTCTCCGACACAGTTATAGACGCCGAGACAGCCGGGAGATATGACGAGGTATTAATAAGTTATGAGCGAGCACTTGCAGAATCACCTCGCAATGTGAAGCTTCATAGCGGCTTTTTGCAATGTCTCATGACCCTTGGGCACTGGCAAACCATGCTTTCTCATGCAGAAGGTCTCGCTTCATCTGCAATGATAGATGAGAGCAGCCTCCGTCAAACAGCCCAGGCAATGGGGATTGAGGCAGCGTGGAGGCTGGGAAGATGGGACAAGCTGGAGAGTTTTTCGAGACCAAAATATGCAGATGCTGAGAGGCAAGATGTGGCTTCCTCAGCGAGTTTGTGGCGCGTAGACTTTGGAGCTTCATTCGGCAACATGCTCCTCTCCTTGCAGCAGAGAGACGCAGCTTCCGTGTATAAGGCAGGAATGAATGCGAGACGGCATATATTAAATCCTTTGGTAAGAATCGCTAGGGAGGGGTATAGCAGGGCATACCCGATGGTTGCACTATTGCACTCTATTTCAGATGTAGAGGATGCGGCAACAGCCTTGATTGCGGCAGAAGAGGAAAGCAAGGAGGACGAGGAAGTTTGCATCGTGAATGATGTACAGCGTCTCATTACTCTGTCAGGCAGGTATAAGTGTACAGCCTCGTCATTAAGAGTTCGGGAACCGATATTGTCAACACAACGCGTATGTTTTGAACTGCTACAGAAGGGTCGTGATTCTGCAAGGGTTAGTTTGCAGTTGGCCAAACTTGCGAAGGAAGCTAACAACTTGCGGGCAGCATCAGTGTCTGCCTTCAAAGCAACTTCGACTGCACCTGATGGTGGTGATGTCTGGCATGCTTCAGTTCTCGAGATGGCCCGTATTCGACGTGCTCAAGGAGACTCATCAGGTGCACTGTTAATGGTGAAGAAGGAAATTGAGAGATTGCTGGCGGCAATAGATAGCCGAGCACCTGGACAAACCGCTGGAGAGAAGAGGAAGACGACAGAATTTTTGGCTGCCAACTCTGATCGATTGTGCACAGCATACGTTTTGGCTGGAAGTTGGATCGAAGAAGCGAGGAGCGAACCTTCGGAAGTTATTTTAACATACTTTGAGGAGGCTGCGGCATATGGAGAAAGCCGAGAGGAGCCGTTCTACGCACTTGGTAGACATTACGACTCGCTTCTACAAGCCGGGGCAAATGCGGATTCAGAAGATTCTTCTACTGCGGAAATGAGAAGCACTCGAAGAACTAGAGGAACTCAAGGGATGAATGTTGACAGGGGTTTACATTACAGTCGGTACGTCCCACTCGTTATCAAAAGTTTTGCAAGCGCGCTATGCAATGGACATAGTCGAATATACGAGGCGTTGCCGAGGATGCTAACGGTGTGGTTTGACTATCACACTGCTGCGAGCGGTCCCAATTCGCGAGCGCTGGTTCGCGAAGTGGAAGGGGATGTAAAGCGAGAAATCAAGAAGGCATTCCACAACATTCCGCTGTATATGTGGATGACGGCAATCTCTCAATTGATGAGTCGCATTCTTCATCCGAGCAGACCTGTCAAAGAAGAACTAGTGCAGCTTTTAGCGCGCGTTGTGATTGCGTACCCGAATGAAAGTTGTTGGACGATTCTTCCATCAAGTCAACTGAGAGCCGTTGACCGACGGAAGGCAGCGTCTGAGATTCTAAACATGGCTGTGCAGCTAGCAAAGAAACCTGGGACGCAAGAAGCAAGAGATAAATCTCGTATGGTGAAGTCAACAATACAGAGTGCATTGTTTGCTGTGAGAGGGTTTGTAGACATTTGCTTGTTTCAGACTGCGAAGGAGAAAAGGGGCAAAAAGGACAATTGCGCAAGGGAATTTAGCCACTTGAAGGCACACATGCAAGACCCGGCGAAACCGTCACCAATTGTACCAACGTTGAAGACGCTTACGGTGCAATTACCGAGCTCGGGAGGCGGTGAACACCGCCCTTTTGCAGCGCGGCCAGTTCGCATCATCGATATGGAGGACACGGTTCTAGTGATGTCATCTCTGATGCGTCCTCGTCGAATAGGGCTGATAGGGGATGACGGGCGTGTGTACCGATTCCTAGCCAAACGTGAGACGGCAGGTGACATGCGTAAAGACAGTCGACTTGTGGAGTTTATCACAGTGGTGAACCGTCTGTTGGGCAAGGACAGTGCAGCACGACGAAGGGATCTGGAGTTGAAAACATACGCTGTATTGCCGTTATCGGAGGAGACGGGAATGATTGAGTGGGTGAACGATCTATGTCCATTGCGAACGTTGGTTCGAGAGCAGCATTTGCGAATTGCCAACTTGCCGGAGAGCGGTGCGATTCAACAAAAGTATCAATCGATGAGCGATCACACGAAATTTTTGGAAGAATGGGCGATCGTCAAGTTTCCACCAGTGTTGGACAAGTTTTTCGTGCAGAATTTCGGCGGTGGAGCGGATGCAGCGGCGTGGCTGGTGGCGCGCAATCTATGGACGCAATCGGTCGCTGTGTGGTCCATGGCGGGATACGTTGTTGGACTCGGCGATCGGCATGGAGAGAATATATTGATTGAAGCCACGACGGGGCGATGCGTGCATGTGGATTTCGCGATGCTGTTCGACAAGGGATTGACATTGAAGGTGCCGGAAGTTGTGCCGTTTCGATTGACGCAGAACGTGGTGACGGCGATGGGCATGTACGGGTATGAGGGTCCGTTTCGGATGGTGAGCGAGGTTGTGATGGGGATCTTGCGTCGGAACACGGATGCGCTGCTCGGTGTTTTAGAAACGTTTCTGCACGACCCGTTGGCGGATTGGGGACGGGGCGGAACGAGTGGCGGTGGTGGTGGCGGGGTAGCAAGCAATGAAGCTTGGCAAACGCGTGGTGCAGTCAAGGCGAAACTGACGGGAATGATGGACGGGTCTGGATTGCCGTTGAGCATCGAAGGGCAAGTGTCGCGATTGATTCACGAAGCTTGCAGCATGGAAAACCTCGGCAAGATGTATCTTTGGTGGAGCGCATGGGTATAGAGGTAAGTGCACATATAAATTTATTATCGAAAGTCGGAAGACACAAGAAGGATTTACAGAAGGACGAAAGCCAAAACTAGAAACAACAAGCTACACGGGTAAGTTTGCCAAAGCGGGCACGGCATCTCTACACATCACTGTCATCGGCAGCGGCGAGCACCACTCTCACGCCTGTGCCGCCTCTTCGCACGCGGGGCATGGGGGGTGGACTGGGGCTTGGACTCGGGGCGTGTGTCTCTGTGACATAGACGCCGCCGTCATCCTCCGGGGGCGGGGAGGAGCAGGGCCTCGCGAGCGCGATGTCGAGTTTAGGCAAGGGCGGTGTATTAGGGGGCGGTGCTGAAAAATCGCCAAAGTAAACGGTGCCCTTATGGGTTTGTGTGCGGGTGCGATGGGGTTCGCTACGCGGGACGACCATGAGGCCGGAGAAGACGGACTCGTATTTGGGACGATGGGAGTCGGACATGCGGAAGACGGAGACGGGTTTTGGAGCGGGGAGTGCGGCGGAGGCGGCGCGTGCTGCGGCATCGGCCATCGCTTCGGCGAGCGCTTTGCCGTCGGCTGGACGATCGGGCGGTGGAGGCGTCGGCGGCTTGACATCGGGGTCGGCGCGGGCGCGTTTACGCAACGGTGGGGTTTGTCGTGAGGGCGCGCGTTTGGGTCTTGGTATCACGGAACCGGTCTTCTTCCAGCGCACGCCGCACGCGTTGCATAAGGTCTTGGGTCCCAGCGGACCGGCGCGCCACAAGGGCGTTTCCTGGGTGTCGCAATGCACGCAACGAAGGTCTGGGCGAATGCGGGCGCCCATTTGCGGGGAGGATGCGATACGATGAGAATGTAATGGGATGAGATGCAATGCGGATGGTGATATACGACGAGTTGCTGACGAATGGTGAGCTGCAAAGAGTTTGGGTTTCCTTCCAACGTGGCAGGCGACTTACTTGTACAGCAGCATTAAAATCTCAGCAACGAGCTGCTATCACAACCGCCTTTTCGACCGCACAGCTGCACTGATTACATGTACACATTGTTATCGTCATCGTGCCATTCGTCCAGACCCGTGCATCCACGCATGTCATTGGCCCGGCGTGTTGATTCATGCACGGCACGTTTCCACACGCATTGCTGTACTCTGCATCTGCGCATCGCTTCTCCACGTCGTACACGTCTTCAACCTGGCCACAATTTCGATCTCCTCCTCTCGTAGATTCGATTCCATAGATTCAAACGTTTGGTTGTCACGCACCGCCAATTGCACTCGTCAACGTGCAAACCTATCGTTCATTGGACTCGCCCATCATGTTACCCGTTTGTCCTCCCACGCCGCTTCACAAAACATCCTTTCAAACTCACACTCACCACACGCCTCATCAAACCGCCACGCATCGTCGCCATAAATTGCCCGTCCACCCATCCGTCGTCATCATGCCCACCACACACACAAACACACAATGTCGACCAACACCGAAACCGCCCCGCTTCTCCCCACCTCGACCGCCCCCCGTCCGCCCCCGCGTTTCCTCCCTGTCGTCGTCGGTGTCTTCGCCGCCGTCGCCCTCCTCTGCGTCGCCCTCCTTGACGCCCCGACCGCCCACCGTAGCGCGCGCCGATTGCAACGCACCCCGCTCCTCTCCATCGCCGTGCTCGGCGATTGGGGCCGCGATGGTCGCCACAAGCAAAACCAGGTAGCGCGTTCCCTCGCCGACGTGCATCACTCCCCCTTCGCGCCCACCCACGTCATCTCCTCCGGCGACAACTTTTACGACATCGGCGTCGAATCGGTGCACGACCACAAATTCAACACCTCATTCGAACAGGTCTACCACGCGCCACACACCCTTCACACACCCTGGTATGCCATTCTCGGTAATCATGACCATCTCGGCAATGCGCACGCACAGATTGCATACTCAAAACGCTCCAAGAGATGGAACATGCCCGCCGCCTATTTCACCACCTACATCGACGGTGTGCTCGCCGTCTTTCTCGACACCACCCCCTTTGTCAAGGACAAGTACGGCAAGAGCGCGCGCAAAAACGGCTTCCAATGGCGCGAGCAGGTCAAATGGCTCGATCGTACCTTGCGTGCCACCCATCCGTCGCAGAAAATTCTAGTCTTCGGTCATCATAATATGTATACCATGTCCGTGGCCGGCCATTATGGAACGCAGGAAGTGAGAAAACATATTGAGCCCTTATTGTTGAGACATTCTTCTCAGATTCTTGCCTACATTTCCGGTCATGAACATGCGCTCATGCACATGCAACCGTACGGTGCCGATGGCTTTGACCATATTTTGTCCGGCGCCGGCTCGAAATTGGACGACATTCGGGAAGCCAACATCACACAGCGAGAGCATCTGCGTCAATGCTGCTCCGTTCTTCCCGTTCTCGAACGCCCAGATGAGAGAGGCAGTACCGCGTGGTATGCGCGCGAGCACGGCTTCTTCCTGTTCCGATATGACGGCTCCCACATCTATCTCCAAGCTATTGATGATGAGGGAAACGTCCTCTACACCTACCAACGATCCGTGCTCTCGACTTGAAATCCATTTTTGCATATTGCTTTCCCACTCATTTATTTTCATCAAGTGCGCTGCGCCCAAATAATTTAACTACTCACGCCGATGCAATGTCAATCTTCACTTCTCCAAATTCGCTCAAAAGCCGATCTCGCGCTCCACGCCACCATCGATCATACCCGTCGCCATTCCACCGCTTCGCAACAACTCCATTCTCAATCAATTGACGCATTCCATCTTCACGCACAGGCCATCTCGCTAGCAGCGCCCCCGCCTTCCTCGCAACCGTTTGCATCTCATCCGAAAACTCTCCCGTATGCTCATCGACAATCAATTCAATCACATGACCAACTCTCCACAACATTCGCACCAGCATTCCACCATCATTATTCACAATTTGTGCCGCTTCTGCAAACGTCGCTCCACTCGCAAACGCATGTGCCGCCCGCGCAATCTGCCAGTCCAACTTCTGCGGTGCAATATCGCCGATACTGCTCGACTCGTCCACATGCCGGCGATGAAGCTCATGTAGTGCATGAAGAATTTCTCCAACGCATACGCGCAGATCCTGCGGTAGAATACCTTCCAATTCCTCGTCAGGGTCGCTCTGTAGATCATCCGCGCGCGACATCACCATAAAGTCAAATTCGTCGCTCTCATTCGACCAAAATCCGCGTGAAGAACACACAAGGCTAACAAATGCAATAAATTCTGCCGCTTCAAGTGTGGCCGCATCGTCGATCAACGCTAAACACGCCGCCGTAAACACCGGGTATTCGCCGGGAAGAACCGATCCAAGTTCTCCAATAGGTGTCATCTCCATTCGAGCCTCCGTCACTGCAGATAGCGCATGGCAATCTTCTAACACAGCGAGAACCGCTGCTTGATCTGCCAATCGTGCATTTTGCCTCTCGTGTAATCCATCCTCAACGTCTTGCCACACACTCTGCAATCTGGCCTTTTCGTCTCCGAGCTCCGCCGAGCGTCTTCGCAAACGTCGAAGCTCCAAAAGCTCCTCCTCACGATTATACCATACAGAGTTTTCGTACAGCCCACGAGCGATTTCCACCCGGCTACGCTGCGCTTCAAACTCGGGTATCTGCACTTTGACAAGGTCCGGTCGTTTTTCTGATGCTACACGCGCGATGAGCTGATCAGCGATTCGACTCACAGCTTCTTGTTCGCTCTCGTCAATCGGATGACACTTTGCCCATCCAGTGGACGAATCTTCGTCAAATGTGGCTTGGTGCGGCATCATTAGCAAATCCACATTTGCTATCATATCGCTCTCTGAATGACTCATAGCAACTACGTCAGAAACAGGCAGCATGGTCCACATCCCATCCGCGAGGACCGTAACCACTCGCCATTTTTGCTTGCTCGCAGCCTTTGATCCACTTTCCAAGTTGATCAGTGCGACAAACACACCGGCAGATACGCTATCCCTTTTAGGGTGCGTCTCTGTTATGGTGCTTGCACCTTTCTTCTCCTCCTGAGAATCTTTTGCAATTTGAGCCTGGTCTGTCGCGTGATCTCCGATGAGGAGGTTTTGCTGCCATGGCGACTGGACGCCATCGACCTTGTCACCGACCAGTCCAATTATACGTCCTGGACTAGACTGCTTTAGTTCCTTGAGTAAACGCTCGCGAATTACAGAATCATATCGATTTTGCATGGCTTCAAAAACCCGACTCAACTCGTTGAACTTGGACTGCCGGCGTTGATGTTCGCCGATGGTTGTCCAGTCGTGGCTGTCTAATTGTTCTTCAATAATGCCTTTTTCTGCTTCCATCTTTTCCAATGTCGCATGAAGCGCTGCACGTTTCAACCAGCCCTTATGGGCTTGCATTGTGTGATCTAGTACATCGCGATATCCATCGACGCCATATCTTCGAAGCGATCGCAAAACCCCACCATATGACGATGACAACGGGCTGAAAATAGAGTCTCTTCCACTGAGTACGCTGCCAGTGATTCTTCTACCTTTTGATGTCAGCATCCCAACTTTCTGCACTGGCATTTTTGTGATGCCCGTGTGTTTGGCCATTCTCTCCATGAACAGAGGAATCAACAGCGTTGATGCAATATCATATCCCGCTGATTCATCATCTACAGATTCATCATACCAGAGCACGACAAGATTACCAACGTCGTCGATACCCGTTCGGCCAGCAAGAGACGCCGTTGTTGACGCCGTAATGAAACCTTTGTCGACGTCGTCACATGATGCGAGCACACCAGATTCGACCAGTACACTTTTCCCGCGTGGCAGAGTCAGTAACTGCGATGATCCAAGGTGAGAATCGGCAACCAAGGCTGAGATTAAACCGCCTCGGAACAATTCCTCGGCAAACAATCGAAGAGCGGGTGGAGTTCCATCATGTACAATACCAATGCCACAAATTAGGGTTTCTATTATATTTAAATGAGCTTCGTTCAACTCACGCATGTTTGCTTGTTTGAACTCTTCAACAAGTTCTTCAAGGTGCTGCTTACTGTCATCATCCCAGAGCAGGCTTCTATTGCCAAGGGCATTTCGAACAGCAAATGCAGCAGATTCAGCCTCACGTTTGCCCTTCGTTATAACAATGGCTGGGAATAAAAGTGAATCCGCAAAGGCAGCCTCTCTTCTCTTTCTGGCCGCAGCAAGAGAGGCACCAGTTCTCTCCTTACGTTTTGTGCGTGTTCTTCGCTTGCTTCTGGAGCGTACTATTGCCTCTGTGCGCTTTGCGTCTGCAACTATGAGTGATGCGGCATCCGCGTATTCAGCCTCCTCCACGCTTCCAAATTTGAGTTCAGCAGGGTTCTCAGCCATTATCATCTTGATGCCATGCAATAAACACTCTGAATAAGTTGGAACAAAGTTACTGGCTGAATTCTGCAACTCCTTCTGAATTATGTCTTTCAACAGTGTGAGAGAAACTTGCACGGGACTCTCATGTCTTGCAGCATTGTACGCAAACGTTCGCAGCATCGGGAAGCTTTGCGGCCTCTCAATGCGATCTAGAAGAGAAGTAGCACCCTGCGGACTGATCGGAATTATAGAGTTCTGTATCGATTCTATCCATAGAGGCACGAGCTCACGGTCGTTGATATCCAGTTCCCTGGAAAATAAACACATTACAATACGACTGGGCATGGCGAGTATAATTTCTTCCCAAACGGACAGAGTGGACGTGTCAAAGTCATCAATGAAAACAAGGCTTGTATCATCAATCCAACCGCCATCATCACAGGTGACCAAATTGGTCAATAGAACCTGAGGCAGTGTAACAATTATACTGACAGCTTTTGCATCTGTACCACGCGTCTTGGCTTGCTGTCCGAGCTGACTGCCATCGCCCAAGTCGAGCAAAATTTCATTGGATCGATCAAGGCCCATTTGGGCGCACAGCAGAGTATGCATCGCCTCGGCAGAGCGTCGACAAGAGGCGCAAAACACGGCCACACCATTCCATAGTCGGTTACGCATTGCGATATCGAGTACGATTCCGTCACGTTCTTCGCCAGCCGCGGACATGTACAACACGGAGCGACGGGACAGAAGTGTCAACACGACGAGCTGCTGACTTTCTGAAAGTGGAATTGTGTCATTTGTAAACATATCAACGGTCAATGAGCCGTTTTCCAGGGCATCTACGAAAGCAGCCGAGTTTTGAAAAGCACCAAAAGTCGCATCAGGGGTCGGTTCATATGCAATATGAGCATCATCCCAATAGACGACTTTCATTGTACGCAGGTCGACGTATCTGCTCTGCCACTCCTCCTGGTCGAGCGGGGAGGATTTGATGGGCCAATTCTTCTGAGCGGTGTCCATGCGCATGGGGAGCGCGTGCGTGCGGGGCCTTCGTTTGCAGATGGTCGCATGTTGCAGTCGGTCGGATTTGGATGCGCCGAGACTGGGAGAGGAGGGAATGAATACTGGAATAGGAGGGGTTGCACGGCTCGATTTAAATTGGTGGTTTGATTTGGAATGCATGGTTGATTGTGTAGAATCCATTGGATGCTTGGTTTGGTCACATCGGCGGCGAGGTCGGTATTGTGAATGAGAGAGAAGCGACGGTGATGTGGAAGTCATCGTGTGCCATCTGGCGATGAGATTAACATTTCGCATTGATGCGTGTTATTGGTCTCTTGAATATCTTGGTCAGTGTTGGATAGTTTTGAAAATATTTCAACTTGATTTCTAAACATAGCGAATTTACTGGAAATTATTGGCACTGTCTGTTACAGTTGTCTTCGTTGTTCTTTTGCAATTGGTGGTTGACAGCATCACCACCGTCTCGGCACTTCTGTCTCGTGACTGTGTAACACGAACGCGCTATGAGAGAACTTCAGACGCTATGAAGGTGAATGGCAATCAATAAATTCCTACGTCGAAACGTAGTCAACAGGGAGGAGGTTATGCAAGCATTACTGATCGAGACGCGATTTAGTGATTAAAATTGAATTGCGTGGAGCGTGGCCAATGACGAAGCGTCCTTCAACTTCAAAACCGGCTGCCAAGTTCGACAGCTGGGAGGTGCGGTAACCAATCCCAAAACATGATATCCACCTATGTTCTTTCCTTGCTTTACGAAAGCTAAAATTTTAAAACATTTTCCAAAATTCATTCAGAACACAATGGATTCGTTCCTGAACGATTCGATCTCAGACTAGTGTAACCAGCGGATTAATTTGTCCAGTGTAGAGCCGACTATATCTTTCCTATATCTCTAAAGGTCTGAAGACCTGCAAAAGAACAGGAATAGTTTCAGTCCGCTACAGGAGCGGAATGAAACTATTCCCGCGCTTTTGTTCAAGCCTTCTTCATTTTTCTTTTCCTCTTTTGTGATCCCTCTCAGAAGTATGTGTTTCTCGATAAGAAAAGGTAAATATATTTCTATCTTAACAATTATAAATAATCTCATTTCAACTAGGAACAGATTTCCGAGATGTTGGGTGCGCTAAGCGACCGATTAGTGAACTTTCTTCTAGAGCGAAACCAAAGGAGATTACGGATTTTTACAGAGATGACATCTGTTCCAATCATGAACTTGCCAGTTTAAAATGCTCATTTACTCTAAAACAACAACTGCTATCCTAGGATGCATGTCTCTTTGGGAAAAATGGTCGCAAATACATTTGGAAAGGGGAAAAGAACTTAAGAAAGAAAATTAAACGATGCGATAAGATTTATTCATCAGGTGCAACTTCTAGACTACATTAAACAGAGAAAAGTTCATTTCCATTCATGATTGATAGTTGACATAGTTTCGCAACAGCATGAAAAAACAACAGAGTGCTTCGATTTCGAGTGCCTGAACACATCGCCGGTTGCCTTGAAGGATTTGATCCTACCGTTAAGAGTTTCATGGCGAGCGCGTAACAAACTAGAAGTACGCAAGTCCTTCCCAGGAGCAATTGAAACGCATCTTTCGTCAGTATAACCCCTATCAGCCAGGATAACTTCTCCTGGTAGAAGATGACTTTTCAAACAATCTCGGAAAATTTTCACATCAGGATGAGATCCGCATGGATAAGGGCCATTGACCCACACAATATGGCCCTTGGCAATGCTTATTGCGATTTCATACCGCAGTCCTGGACCTTTGAACTTATGGCTATACCAAATTGGATTGAAAGTTGTAGGTTCTTGAATCCGACAATCTGTTCCATCAACTGTCATGACGCAAGATGTATCACTTGGTGACACATCAGCAAACCTTTCTCCAATGTGAATCTTACAGAAATAACGAAGCTATGTTAGTTTGATTAAAAATAACGAAAACTATCAATCATGAAAGATGAACCTACCACATTCAAACTGGAGAGTGCTTCAATGCATATCCATGACCATTTCCGAAATAATTTCTCTGACACTCCTGCTACAGAACAACAAACAGTTTCTGTTCCATATGTCTTCAACAGTAGAAGACCGAAAAGCAGATGCTTAGGGAGAAATCCTTCAGGACAATTAGACAAAATCATTCTCCATGCTTTTTCGCAGACGGTTGTGTAGGACCAGCCGGGGTGGCGATCGCTAAGAGTTCTAGAATTGCAGCCGTGTCAGGGCGTGGTGAACCGTAACGCGCTGGCTGAACTTGCGTTCGCGCGTCGCTCGGTCGCGCTGGCGAACGGGTGGTACAACGGCGGAACGCGTAGGGAACGATCGCAACACGGGATTCGCGGGCCGGCGCAAGCCGTGATCTCAGGGTGAGATCACCGAGTAAACTCGAGCACAACGCGATCCACACAGGGGTCGTAAATCCCTGGCCTAGTGGCGTGCGACGCAACGCGCGCTATCGCGGTGCGACGCGGTTCGACGATCGGTTTATGCGCAGCGCGCACGCGAACGTCGGCGATCGTGAGCAACCCGCACGCAACGTTTCAACGCAATCGGTCCTCGCGATTCGCTAAACGCTTAACTCGTAGCTGCGAAGATGCTGGCTGTTTATTGGTAAGGTGCGAAGCTGAACGACCATTAGTAGCTAACTACTCAGGACAGGCTGTCCTTGCGTGGCCGGCCGGCGGCCGCTCGCTCGCACGCAAAAAGGGAAATATTTGGGAAAAAGACTTTCGTCATAAAAAACCCAAAAAGGGAAATAAAAGGGAAATTCGCAAAAAGCGCTACACGTGGCGCCGGGCTCGCGGTTTCGTGGCAACGTACGCGCGCACGCGCTCGCATCCACGCCCCGTGACACGTAATCAAAACGCCACGCGTACGCTCGCTTACTAACTAACTAAGATAGATGCACGCGAATTCATCCCGACGCAATCGCAGCGAACGCGCGCGCGTCGACGAAATAAATTGCGTCACACTCCCCCCGACTAACTTCGAAGCGCGTCCTCGCGCTTCATCTCTCGTGCGCATCATCATCCTGTTCTTCCTCTGCTCTCTTCCTCCGTCTTCTCTCTGTTCCATCTTTCTCTCTCTCTGTTTCATTGTGCCATTCGCGCTCGCTTCCTCGTCTCCGTTGTGCGCGTGCTCGTTTACCGATGGAGCAAGACAACGATTCACTTCCCGGCTGGCTCCGAGCCGGCGCACCTCCTGGCAACGAAACCGTGCCTACGCCCCATGCTTCTCCGTCCACTGCGCGCGTTTCGATTCCTTTTCCGTCGAGCCCCGAGAGCCCTTATTACATGTCCATGGCGCAGGCCTCCTCCTCGAACGCGGGTGCGCCGGCATCGTCGAGCGCACGCGGGGGTGACGGCGCTACGCTATCCGACGTCGTCGCGACCGTGGACGCTACCGTGACGCCAACTTCCGCTACCGGGACTCGCTCGGGCACTGGCATCCTTCTTCGTTCTGTTCCCCCGCCTGCGTCGGTCTCACTTCCTTCGGCCGCGCAGAACGCTCCCGCTCCGGCGCCTCGCGTGCGGTACGACGATCCCGTGGCGTTCCGCTTCCTTCCTCGCACGCTCCCGACCTGGTCGGAGCTCAGTCGCCTCCAGTTCTATCCGCGCCGCTTCCTCTGGGACCGCATTGCCGACGTTAACCGGTACGCCGTGTTGCCCGGCCATCGAAACGCGCAGTCGGTGTGGGATGCGCGACGCGACGCCGCGCTTTGCGACCTGGCTGTGCCAGCGAACTTGCCCTGCGACGCGTATTTCTTGGAGGATGCGGCTGACGAGCGACTCGTGCGCCACTTGGCCAAACTTCGTACCATGCGCCGCGACGAGTTTGTCCACATTGACCCTTGGGTGGCAGCGCCCAGTGCTGGCTTCCTGTTAGACGGCGGCGTGCCGTGGAACGACGTCGATAACGAAGGCGAGACCAGCGTGCCGTGGTTCCTGGAATCGGCCATGCGGTCTGAATCGCGCCGTGAATTGCGTTTGCGTCAATCGCGCGGCTACTTTGTTACATATCGCGACGTCGAGTTTCGCGAATTCCCCGAAGACCGCGTCGGCGCGTTCTTCTCGCGCTACGACGCGCGTGACTGGCCCGAGGCTCCCGAGTCGTTGTCAGTGCCACTCCCTTGTGTTTTCCACTACGCGCCGTCGGTCTTGCTCGGTTTGAACGTCTCCGTCGAAACGCGCTCGTATTTCTGGGCGATAGCCCTCAGCGAATGGGTCGTGATGGTCGCTGCCGCTTGGCTGCACGTTGCATACGTCGAGCGGCGCATCTTACGACTGAGCAACCAACTTATCGCGGGCATCGAACGTATCGGCGCATCGGCGGTTGTACGCGGCGGCACGTATTCAACGGCGCACCTAGAAAGCCTTCTACGGGAGCACCGCTCTTGCGCGTGGGACGAGACTCCTGTCTTCGAAGTAGCGCCGGGCGTCGACCTCAGGGAGGGCGGTCAATGGCTGCCCTGGAACGCGGAACGTGGCGCTGTCGATTGGTCGCATGGCTCGCTGGGCGTACATCGCCATACCGAAATTCCACACATCCTTCTGAAGTCCCCACGCAACCCGTCGCGCGATGCGTTCGCGAACTTAGAGGCGGGCGACGTCGTGACTATCGATTCCGTGTTATCGGCGTTATCTTCCAACGAATTACACGTCATGCGTGCGACTGACTCGCGGGAGTACGCACAGTACCTTGGCATGGCGGCGTTGTTAGCTATCGAGCGCAGACGCTTCCGCGATGGTCGCTATTCACTATTCTCCGAGGCTCCTCGCGCACCGATTGACGTCACTCAGCTCGACGCGGCGCTGCGTGCGGAGTACGTCAAGGTCTATAACGAATTACAAGCGCTGAAAGGCGCGAACCGGGCTTCAGACGATGCTGCAGCGGCGGGCGAGGTTGTGGCGTCCGGGGGAGCCGGTCCGAGCACGGCAATAGTCGTCGCAGAGGCAGGCGTATCGACGGACGAAGCGGGCGTTCGCGCGTTACGACGACAGCTGTGCGCCGCCGAACGAGAGCGTGATGATGCCTTGTCGCGTGCCGCGGCGTCCGAACGGGCTCGTGAAGAAGTGGCGTCGCGTCTGGAATCGATCGAAAGGAGCCGCGACGAGGCCCTGTCGCGAGTGACCGTAGTAGCTCAGGCTCGTGATGACGCTCTAGCGCGCGTCGCAGCGGCAACCAAGATCCGCGCTGAGGCGTTAGCGTCGCAGCGCAAAGCCGAAAGGGCTCTTCAAGATGCGCGCGTACATGACGAGGCGTTGGTGAGGAAGGCCGGCGAAGACGCGGCGCGGCTGGATCATCTTCGTCACGAAGTCCGGGTTCTTCAAGAACGCACGGCTGCGCATCAAGGCGAGGTCGACGGCAATCGGGCGATGATTACGGCGCTGCAAACTAAGTGCGAAGCTGCGAATGCGGCTCAAGAAACGGCGGAGCGTGCGCTTGCAGCTGCCAACGCTAGCCTTGCCGACGAGCGTAAGCGGGACGAGGGGCGCGTTGCGGCTGTCCGTCGCGAATATCAAGCGCGCGAGAAGGAGACGGTCCGCCAGATTCAAAACACTATCGAGCGCACGCATCGACTTGGCGCTACGCTGAGCGATATCATCGACTCGGTTCAGCGGTCGCCCGCTGTGTCGGATGGGGTGGTCGCGTCTAACGGCGAGACGCAGTCGGTTAGCGGTTTACAAGAGGAGGCGATGCAGGATGAGACGGCGTCCGGGGCGACATCGACGGCGCGGGGTGTTGGAGTAGGTCGCGGCGGCGCGCGTCCAATGACTCGTTCTCGCGCTGCGGGGGCTACGTCGGCGCCTCCCAGTATCCCGCCTTTGCGCCTCGGGGTGCAAGGCGGGCGCGTCGTCCGGGTGTTGAATCCCGAGCGTCGACGCGGTCACCAAGCAGACACAGCCTCAAGCCGTGCTCGCGCGCGCAATGCGGTGGGAAGCACTTCCAGTCGTCGTACGCGCCGCGACGACGACGCGCATGCGAATCCGTAGTCGTTATCATCCATACATCCCTCGCTGACGTTCCAGGCTACCTCAAATAAACGTATCCTTGCCTTTCCTGTTCTAAGTCGCCTTTCCTTCTGGGTATACGCCTTGTAGCTCCGCGTTTGCCTCGGCGCACGGTCGAACGTATGGGGCGGTTGCCGCGTCATAATGGGCTTCGGCCGCCGCGGCGTGCGCGTCCGCGTTTGAGGCCGTGTTTGCTGGGTGATCACGTCGGCGCTCGGGGGACACGCGGACGACGACGTCCTACGGGCGCGTGCGAAGGTGTGGCGCGTATGCTGCAAAGTGCGGATGGGGGTACGGGGGCGAAAGAAGGGTTAGGGATAGGATAGCGCGTCCGGGGGGGGGGAAACTTTGTCGGGGCTTATGCGCTTCGTCGGTTCGTCGTACGCAGCGTCTTTCGTCGGCGGTTAGTTCGCAGCGCATTCGTTTGCGTCGCGTATTGGTTCCTCGCTCACGTGGTCGCTCGTTTGCTCGCTTCGGATGGACGCGGGTCGGTCGTGGCGCACGCAACTATCGTGTGTAAAACGGGGCGGCTGGTGTTATTAGGAGGCATAGGCGGGATTACATCTTCTAGGAGCCTTTCCCGTCCGTTTCGCTTCCGCTGGAGAGAGGTAAGCGTGCACGTGGGTGCCGCTATATTCCCAGTGGAGACCCGCGTCCTTCCAGGGGATTGCGTCTTTCCACCAAGCTCGCGCGCCTCGCGGTAGTCGGCGTGTGTCGTCGCCCAATCAAAAGGCGACAGCAGGGGACGTTTCGTCACAGCGCGGGAGTAGGCTGGACGGCGGCGCAATGCGGCTGTCCCTACTCCTGGTAATTTCCCAATGGGGCAATTTCCGTGGGACGGCTACACTGTTGACCAGCCGGGCCAGCCCCCACGCTTGATTCCAACGTCGTTCCCCGTTTTCGCGCGAAAACTCATCGCTGATTCCAGCTCGCTCCACTATCCAGAGTCAATAGAACGTCCGCTGGTAACCAGACTCGTACAGGTTTCATGAAGCGTTCTAGAGCCTGAGTGCGGTGAGTCGGTAGGCGCGCGGCGAATCGTCACGAAAATTACACAACGTAGGCGTAGGACTCTTGCGTGGCGCGGCGAAGAACGGCGCGCGTAGCATTGCGAATTCCGAACGAGCGCGTGGCAGGCTGAGCGGGTCCTGAGCCCCTCTCCATCCTTCTAGTGAGGGTGACCGTTGCTGATGCTTTCGTGTCGGCGAGTACCGGCTTTCGCATGGCGAACGGGCGGCGCGCCGGGCCAACTGCTGTGTCTCCCGCGACGTGCATCAACGTCTCTTGTGCGTTCTCCTTCTTCTTCGCGCGGCGCGGCCGCTAGGCTCGGGCGGCTTTACACGAAGGAGCGTCCATAGAGGCGGGTAAATGGTGCGGGTGGCATAGGAGTCGCATGTGCCCCTGGTGGGCGGTGGCGTATGCGCTATCCGCACTTTCGCTCGACGAACGGCGCCAGCTCATTCCGCGATTTGACGGCCTCAGGCTAGCTATGATTAGCATGACGCCCCAGCGGAACGCGGCGTGTTCGCTTGGCGTTGCGTGACGGGCAATTGCGCGGTGCCACGTTAACGGTTGCGCTCCCTGACGTCTTGCGCGCGCAATCGGTGGCGGTGATAGCAGCGGCATTCTTGCGCGATAAGGTTAACTGCGAACGTCCTCGGCGTCGACCGCAGCATATCGGTGACGTGTCGGTGCGTGTAGCTATCTACGCATTAGGGCTTTCCGCGGGGCGTGGCCCACTTAGTCGGCGGTCGGCGTAGATGGCTGCCTTAGTTCGCGCGTCCGCCGAGCCCGGCGGGATTTCGGGGGTTAGTTACGTGGCGGGTGACGCTGCGTCTTCTTGCCCGCTAACCTCGCGCTCGCTCGGCGGGGCGGCGTTCGTCGCGGCGCTGCGACGCGTGTCGTTTCGGGGGCGGGGTTTCTCACTGGGGGCTTCCGGCGGCTGCGCGGCACTTCGGGGTTGGCTTCGGTGACCTGCCCAGCGACATTAGACGCTAGTCGCTTCAACTCCTTGCGGAAGCGTGCGACGATTGGCGCGGGTAGTGAACGCATGGGCTCCCAAGTATCGTCGCGCGCTGAATAGCCCTTCCATCGCACACGAAAGACGGCCTCTCCGGCGTCGTCGATGCCTTCGGCCATCAGCTTGTCGATCATAAATTCGCGCGTCCCGTACCCGGCTTCCGGGTTAACCCTGCGCGCGTCGTCGAATTCGTGCTCGCCCGCTCGCGGCGCATCGTTCGCTTCTCCCGTATTGCTATAGCTTTCGGCGCTGTCAGGCGCGACGGGTGCGTGCGACGCGGGTTGAGGGGCGAGGCGGATGCGGTCGGAACTGACCAGTTCGGGCACACCGTCTATCACGATTTCGTAGGTATGGTCGCGGCAACTTATTACGGGAAAGGGGCCGGAGATAGGGTAGTCCAATTTCGACGCGCGCGTACCCTCATCTCGCTGCGCCTGCGTCGTTGCTCCCGCGCGCGTGTCCAGATACACTTGGTCGCCGACCTTGATACCTTTGTTCACCGTGCGTACACTGCGGTCGAAGTCGCGCTTGTATCTTGCTTGCGCTTTCTTCAACGCACTCGCCGCGCGCGCGTACGCTTCCGATAGTCGCGCGAGGAACTCCATGCGAAGGAACGGCGTGCTGCGGATAGTGTCCACTTGTTCCGTGCCCAGCGATACAGGGTAGCGCGTGAGTGTCAGTTCGAATGGCGACGTATTCGTCGAGCGGTGTATCGCGCGATTGTAGGCATACGCTAGCGCATCCAGATGCTCGTCCCAATCCTTTCGCTCTTCATCGACGTAGTGGCGTAGCATCGCGACAACTGTGCGGTTCATACACTACTGAGTTTGAGATCAAAAAATGTAGTAAATTTACTGCCTGAGGCAGTAAAAATCACTGCCTGAACAATGTAGTGCCTGAGGCAGTAAAATTACTATTTTAATTTTTTCAGTTCTAGTGCCGCAGGCAGTAAAATACAAAATTTCCTGGCAGTACGGTATGTAGCAGAATTCAGTACTGTACGATAGCAAATTCTAGTAATTTTTGCTGGTACCACAGGGCAGTAGTGCAATGCAGTGATTTTTGATGATTTCTGCAATGGAATGTACTGCCGTACAGTACAGCCCTGGCAAATGACCTGGCATTAGAATCAGGCAGTAAAATATACTGGCTCCGGCAGTGAATTGTACTGCCTGCAAGTACTGCCTTGATAGTAATTGGTGTTTGGTAATATCTGAGACTCAACATTGAAATAGTTGTACAGGATAGGGTCATTGTGAAATGTGTTTGCATATGAGTTCAAGTAGATAAGAGAGGAAACTATTCTGAAGCTACTAGTAGTGAGAAGTATAGAGGATGCGTGGTCACATGGAGATGACCGTTACAGAAAAGGTAGGAGAAAATCGGTCGTTTTCCGAGGATATGAGTAGAGTAGTTAGCATTATTTGTTACTATTGCTAGCATTCTCGTTGCAGAAAAAGCACTTGGAGTGACACTTTGTGATTGGAACGGGAGGCGAAGTTCGACGGAAGATGGAATCTCAGCGTCGTGAGGAAAATCCAAATGACTGCCTAGCAGGGATTATTCGAGAGGGATTCAGGACAGTGACTGGGGAAGTTCGTCGTATTGGGGAGAGGATGGATGAAATCGACGATGATCGAACTTCCCATCGCCAGCAAATCGAAAAGCTGATGAGTCGCGCCGAATTTATAGTAACGGAACTGCAGGGTGTGAAAGACATCTGTGATGGTTTATTACAGCAGAGTCAGGGCAATTCGAAGAAGGGGATGACTGACAAGGAGAGGGACCGGTTGCGCATCTCGCAGTCAGCAGAACTATCGTTTTCTTACAATTTTCTGTGTGCAGTATTTGGAACTGTGGTACCTTTGCTGGTCGACAAGATTGATGCTGGGGCGACAATTTACACCAACCAAGGAATCTACGACCTCCGCGGGTGCCGGTTGCTCTCTGCAATGATGTTTGCGAAGCAGAGCAATGACAAGAGAGATGTGTTCCAATCCAGCACCGGGAAGAACAACATCGAGCTTCGTTTCCAAGTGGTGATGTCTCTCCTGAGGAATATTCAGAAGGAAAAGTCGGGTACAGGCCGTACAATGGAAGGCTCGAGCTCTGGACGCGATTCGAATGCGTTCAACATCTGGAAGGAGAACAAGTACATTCCGGACAAAATAATCGAAGAAGTTGTGTATGGTGCTACTGGCGATGGCCGAAACCAGCCTGCTGGAAGCATTGACGGAGGGGCTAGGAAGCGGAGGAAAACAGATGGAAATGGTGGACAATTGAGCAAGCGTGAAATATCTTTGGCTGTTTCAAAAGTTGCGCAGACAAAGGTGCTCGGTTTCCTGAACAAGTCTAGAGAGCAGGTGCGCAATCGATTCCTTGTCGAACTGGGGTTCGCTCTAATGTTGGAAAAGGACGCCTCTATCACTTTCGAGTTTCCAACTCACGATATCATTCGAGATATGGACGTTATCCCCGATACCCGTGTGACCAACGGAAATCTAAGGCTTGAGGAACGGAAAGTTGTGGATGACAAGAATTCCGAGATCTTGAAACAATTCATCACTGAGCGGAAAGAGATGGTTGTCATCATTCAGTACGAAGTCGAGATATCGGGATGTATGGCCAAAAGGATGATCCGAAGGAGAATCAATATCCTAGAGGTATCCCTGAACACTGCAATTGCATTCCTTCAATGTACGAGTAGAATGGTTTTCCTGCGACGTTCCTGCAATTCACTCAGATTTGTCTATGCAATCGCTTCCGGGATTCTAGGAATTTTCAAGGTACAATCAGGTAATACCTTCGAAGGAAGTGTACAGGACGAGCTCAAACAATTAGGAAAGGCGATGTTGCCGAGTGAGCGAATCTGCAAGAAGCATCTCTGCGAAGAAGTACTGACAATTACTAACGAGAAATTTGATGAACTACATTTCAACCAGAGGAGTACAGCTTTTGAGGAGGATAGTGCACATGGAGATGAAGATGATGGGAATGAAAGCTACGTTGAAGTTTTCCTTGATGAGGAGGATTGATTATGGAAGCGGATAAGTAAAGTTTCATAACCTCTGAAGTAAAATAATTACGACGAGGCAGACTGAGGAGAAATAGAAACCTTTCGATATGAACCTGTCTAGGGCATGAGGGGAAGAATTGCTACGTAAATACCTGGTGTACTGGAAACAAAAGCTATCGTTCTTATTTTTCCGCTCACACTGCGACTAGAAAGCGTCATATCTACGACGGTTAAGAGTTTTACCCTGTCATTGAGCACGCCTGTAATAGCTTCGGGGCCTGTGCAATCCTATCCAATGCCGTAGCTCCACCTGGCAGATTAGTGTGGAAAATAATACCGGGTATTATTTTGAGGAATATTTTGCCAAGTGGAGGTCAATCATTGGTACAGAATGTAGACACGCCCTGGTGGAAGAAACAGGCAAGAAAGATATGAATGATGCATTGATCGATACCATCGACTTAGTCGAGGTAGACTAATTCTGAACTGTCGTGTAGACCCATCTAGAAAAGATAGACAAACGTTCTACTGGGAGGCGAAATCGTGTACGGTAGGACGAGGTGCATCTACAGGAGAACTATTCTGTCCAACAATAGCATCATTCCCAATTCTGTCTAGCTCGCTGCAGATGGTATGTCCGCTGAAGATGCTGGCAGGGAGGTTCAAGTATGCGGTTCCTAAAAGATGTTCCTGGGAACTAGCTCGAGATTTCCATATGGGAGAGGGCCCTGAACAGGTTTCCATGTGAATGAGAACGAGTCCGAATACTTTAAATTGGTTTTGTCCGGCAGCTGAGAGTTCTCCTGCAGTTCTCTACTTTGAGGGACGCAAGTGTCCAGGAGTAAGAATATCTGTGGTTGATACAGTCTTACTCTTCAGACTCTCGAATCAGAACGATAGTGTTACTCATTCCTCCAGATTTCCTGTATACAGAGGAGCCCACGAGAACAGCATTTGTAGATGAAACAGTCTCTTCATGAGCACCGTCTGTTAGAGTTCCCAAAATTATTATGACAGAGGACCCAGAATCGTGTCGTGTTTTCTTCCACTAGAAAATGGTATAGTTAGGGAATATAGAAATGGAAGGATCTTGAGTACTTTATAGGTCGTATTATTTTCCAAAGTGGATTGGTAGCTCTTTTCTCACCCAGTTGAAAGTCTATTCAGAGGATTGTAATGTCATTATGGGCACGCAATAGTCCATTACATATCGATCCATCCAGGATCAAAAGATATGTTGAGATTCGCAAAATCGACTGAAAGCTTGTCGACGACATCAACTAGAGTATTCCCGTCTACAGCTATTATGAAATCAACTCTAAAACTGGTCGGTTCATTGAGGGCGAGATAGAGATAATGAATGGTGAACATCCTCCAGGAATTGTAATCATACCCATAGCAAATGATGGGCTCCCGGAGGACTATACTGTTCCTATTATTGAGTTGGAGGTCGACAAGTCTCCAACTACAAATGCATCTTTCCTTCTGGATACTGTAAAAGTTTCGATCCCAGATGAAATGGAATGGTATCCATGCAGGAAAACATAATGCTCTCTTCGAAAATGCATCTTACTTGAAGATGAACAGGATACTACTGCCAATGACCGTCATGCATCCAAGCTTAATAATTTCGACTTTTCTCAAATACTAGACTGCACCTGAAAAAGGCTCCAACACAGCCATGGACTATACCCGGTATTATTTTGGGTACGCCAAGTACAGGTGCAGTACTGCTATTGGCTGCCGGTCGGCAGGCCGCCTGTAGCCAATGGCAGTGCTGCACCTGTCATTTGGTATGGTAAAATAATACCCGGTATTATTTTGGGTATGCCAAGTACAGGTGCAGTACTGCCATTGGCTGCCGGTCGGCAGGCCGCCTGTAGCCAATGGCAGTGCTGCACCTGGCATTTGGTATGGAAAAACTATACCCGGTATTATTTTGGGTATGCCATGTACTCGTGGTACTGTGACGAGCATGACTGCTGCCAGATCCGTATGAATCGGCACGTGAGTCTGTGAGTTCCCGGTCGTGCGCTCGGGAGCGTGCTGACTTGAATTGCATATCGGTTGAGTGAGTTTAGGGGGTGATTGTGATAAGATTGTGGAGGAAGGAAGGGAACACGAGCGCTGGACTAAGCTGCTGATGTTGAGCGCAAATTCTGGTTGATCATCAAGTGGATTCAACAATTCAAGCGCGTGCCAGTCAATTTTTTTTGGCGATATTCTCATGGTTCTTCTTCATTGCATGGAATTTAGCACCAAAAATAAGCACAACTCCATCATTTCGAAATGCATCCACACCACGTCTCGTCTCGTCGCATCGCACCGTCCGACGCGCCGCAGCGCAGGCAGCGCGACACGTGCAATATTTATCATGCGAGTCAGCGACTCGCGTCAGGTGGCTCGAGCAACGGCAGCTATTCCTGGACGCTGGGGCGCGGCGGTCACGTGATACGGACGCACAGACTCTGCGGAGCAGTGCGGCGCGGCGCATCGAGCGGACGCCGGAGCGGGCGCACAGGGGGAGCGTGCACTCGGTTGCGACGCAAGAGGCACACGACATATGGATGTGATCTACACGCAGCAACGGGCGGCATGACGCAATCGACGTCTCTCGAGTCCCACATGTGGGACGACACGACTGTGCGGCAGCACGCCACGCGATGGCATGGCATACTGGGAAACGGTCCGGTCGGTACGCGCTTTCCGCGTCGATGATGTGCCGTGCGCGCGCGTGTGCGCAACATCCAACGCTCCCATGGCGTCAGACTTGTGCGTATACCATTCGTCGCCCTGCAATGCAACGACGTGTCGTCTCACGACAAGTCGCGACATACCCCGGGGCAAGTGGCCACTTGTCGGCCAACCATCTTGTGTGAAATCAGCGCTTGCATCACGACGACACTCGCTCGCGGGTCCGCTCTCGATCCGTCGACGACAAGTATGCCCAACATGGCCAGAGGCGATCTCTTGCACACGATTGCCGTCAACGGACAGAAACCGGACGCGTGAGCGAGCGACCCACGGATGAAGCGCATCTGATCCGAGCCGATCTGAGCCGAGCCTCGCACAACTCGCCGATGGCCATGCGTTGCATCCGATGCGTCGACGCATCGCGAGTGTTTTATACCCGCGAGATTGCGCACCAATGACGTGACTCGACATCATATCGAGGCGATCATCGCCTCGATCTCTCGATAGCTTGATTTGTACCCGCGCTAGCACGCGCGTGATTCTACGTCGTGATACGTTGCATTCCATCCACTTGCACGCACAATTCATCACTCGCGGGAGATGGACCGCGCGTCGGAAGGTGGATGCAATTGAGGAATACACCGTCTGAATCCATGCAGAGCGACCTCGCCCACTGTCCCGTCATACACGAGCACACACGCTGTAATCGCCCTCCGAGTAGCCCATCACCGTCCTACCGACCGGACTGAATTGACGAGCGTGCCGCGACATTTATACTCTGTTTTACATTATAATGTGTGTGTGTTAACTATACACACACACACACGCTCTAGTTAGCCTCTTCCATCCCAGCCCAGCCGTCACAATAAGTAGCGCTCCACGACCGTTAAATCTCTCGCATATGATTCCTCACCCAGTCCGGAAGCGACTTGCCGCACTCCAGGTGCCATTCGAAGCGGTCGTCATAGTCCAGCAGCGCACGAAACTTTTCCTCCCTGAACCGGATCGAAAAGTAGCATTTCGAATATTTGCGCGCCCGATGGTGCACAAACACGCTGGCCAAATACCCGACCTTGAGATGCGCCTTACGCGCGTCGAGGAAAAAAGGTCATATGTTCATTCACCTGTAATTCCTCCCGCCACGCGTGCCGTCGCAGCACATCGGTGCGTGCAATAAACGCGTTGTGCACCACGTCCACCGCCTCAATACAAAAGTATGCGGTTCTAAACGAATTCATCCTCTTCTCAAGTAGATACCCGCGAAACTCAGTTGCGCATGAATGACGCTGAACCCCTCATGAGATCCTTGTGCTGAAATGAGATGAGTGAAACTTCTCCACTCAATCTTTCCAACATCCTCCTCTTTGGAATACTTCCATTGCGGACACTTTCTGCCATGGTCATACACAAATTGTGTGATCCCATTCATAGCACTATCCACATCGATGTGAACCCTCGCTTCCCCACACATACCGCTCTGCGAATACAGCCTCCCCTCTATCTCGTGCATTTTGCGCATCGCAACTCCCGACGGATAATTTGCTCGTGATGCCGACACAGACACAATTGTCTGCAATGTGCTTGCAGCCAAATTTGCCAGAACCAACATAAATACAACTGCATCTCAAATTAACCACCACCTTTGCACCTTCACGATCTCTGTCTCCCTGCCTCTCCAGTTGGCGAATATCATCTCCATCTGACCCTTCTGTCCTCGATACGCGCTATCCGCCGCAACCGCTGCAGCAACGTTAAGAACGGGGGGGGAGGGCATAGAAAATAAATCGCAGCTCCTTGTGAGGCAGCACGGAATACATCATGACAAAGCCCACAACGGGCATTACCAATGATAAATGATAACAAAAGTTGCCGCCGCGAAATCACTGCTAACATGGCCGCTACATACGATCAACCCAATGCTCGCGGAAGAGCATTTGTAAAGTACCAGTGGAAGGGCTCGGTGCCCCATGCAGAGCTCTTGTTTACTACCATGTTGAAATAAAACACTTCCAATTCCGGATAGCTTGGACGATGCCAGAAGTATGATTCAACCAGTATACTCAAGATCGCTGTGAGAACAGCAGCATACCCGCCTTTTATAATTGTTGGTATGAATTGAATACTCTTCGTTGCAAGCTCCATTAGCTGTGTCGTGAAAATGTATAGACAGAGTTCGGAGCGGAAGAGCGCACACGCAATCGATAATGTATAATAGCATTGTACGCTGCATGGTTGCATGTGGATCGCATACGATAGGCGAATGCCAAGTTAGTCAGAACGAGAGCGAAGACGTTTAGTAGAGTTCGACTAGCGTAGAAAAGTAGATGAAATTGGGAGGCTGTGATTAATGTGTAGAAAGTACCGGTGGATTGCGTGAAGCGATTTGATAAAGAGTTGCGAATGATGAGCTGTGAGATTGTCGTGAGGATGCCCAGAATTATTCTAATAAGATGTAGAGCTGCAAATGACGATAAGTGAAAGATAGCCTTTGGAATGTAGGATAATGTGGATATGACTAATGGGTCGATGAAGGTACGCGGCACTACACCAGGGAATTACATATGGTCAAATGATGCCATGTTGCGCCATGACTTGTGGAGAAGATCATGGGTTGCCTGCATGTTGAAACTCTCCTCCACCTGTGGACATTTGATTAAATCTGTGAGAGTGAATGAAGGCTACACAGTTGTTGGGATGGTTTGTTGTTTGCTTACCTTTCAAAACGGAGCTAGAACAACGTACACAATTGTGATTCTAAGCAATAAGAAAGCTTCCAAATGAACCCACTTTGTCATCTTGTGTGTTGGTTGTGTTGGGACAGAGAGATTATAAATATGAAGTTGTTTCCCTCGGTCTCCTTCGATGATGATCGAAATCGAATCTGAGAATCATAATGCGATAGCGCACATAATTTGAAAGGACTGACGCGCATGCACCGTGGTCAAAGGTTGGAATGTTTGTGACAACGCACAGCCTGCAAAACTATCATTGTCGTTCTTTTCCAGTTCCTTGCGGCGTTTGCTTGCAACCAGCTTGTGTTGAACGATGATGGCAGCCGAATCAAAAGAAATTGAAGAAGATTGTCTAGAAACATTTATGGATGCTGTAGACGCGCGAACAGTACGCCAGCAGCTTCTTCACAGCACCATTTCAAATGGTTTCATGTCCTTTGCCAGGGAGCGGTATCGTGACCCGTACTCTATCGAACTTACGTACAATTGTGCCTGCGTGATATTTATCTCGATTGACATGATATAACTGACGACCAAGCTGTAACTTGCTAAACACAGGCCTAAGTCATCGCGTGCATGACCATCGCAAGGATGTTAAATCTACGTCAGTCTAGTCTCGAATATTAGTATATATACTAGTATATATACTAGACTACACCTAAAAAAAGGTCCAGCACAGCCATGGGCCCAGCTTGTGGAGTCAGACTGCAACCACTGGCTGTGTTGCACCTGGCTTTTGTCTGGCAAAATAATACCCGGTATTATTTTGGGTATGCCAAGTACAGGTGCAGTACTGTCATTGGCCAGAGGCCGCCAGCCGTCCGGCAGCCACTGGCAGTGCTGCACCTGTCATTTGGTATGGCAAAATAATACCCGGTATTATTTTGGGTATGCCAAGTACAGGTGCAGCACTGCCATTGGCTACAGGCGGCCGGCAGCCTGTAGCCAATGGCAGTGCTGCACCTGGCTTTTGTATGGCAAAATAATACCCGGTATTATTTTGGGTCTGCTAAGTACAGGTGCAGTGCTGCCATTGGCTGCCGGTCGGCCGGCCGCCTGTAGCCAATGGCAGTGCTGCACCTGTCATTTGGTATGGAAAAATAATACCCGGTATTATTTTGGGTATGCCAAGTACAGGTGCAGTACTGCCATTGGCTGCCGGTCTGCCGGCCGCCTGTAGCCACTGGCAGTGCTGCACCTGTCATTTGATATGGCAAAATAATACCCGGTATTATTTTGGGTATGCCAAGTACAGGTGCAGTACTGTCATTGGCTGCCGGTCGGCCGGCCGCCTGTAGCCAATGGCAGTGCTGCACCTGCCATTTGGTACGGAAAAATAATACCCGGTATTATTTTGGGTATGCCAAGTACAGGTGCAGTACTGCCATTGGCTGCCGGTCTGCCGGCCGCCTGTAGCCACTGGCAGTGCTGCACCTGTCATTTGATATGGCAAAATAATACCCGGTATTATTTTGGGTATGCCAAGTACAGGTGCAGTACTGTCATTGGCCAGGGGAGGCCGGCAGCCTGTAGCCAATGGCAGTGCTGCACCTGGCATTTGGTATGGCAAAATAATACCCGGTATTATTTTGGGTCAGCCAAGTACAGGTGCAGCACGACCATTGGCTACCGGTCGACTGAAGCATCGGAGAAGTAAGACTCGCTGCGTGAACTCCTGGTAACCAGGTACAAGGATTTTATCAGTGCTGCAGAAAAGGTGTACTCCATGTGTGAAGCAAGTTCACTTCCTGTCTGCGATTCTCTCCGCAATATGGCCAGATCCGCCTCAGAAATTCGAGAGACGTTTTTATCTGAAGGCTACATAGGTTCTCCTCTATAGAGGAGAGCAGTTATACCCACAACCGATGATCTTGAGGGCGAGAAAACTGTTCACGCGGTTTGATGCACTCTTAAACAAATTTTTGATACCCCGGAGGTACTCTATGCAAATTTAGAGGCAGACTATATCTACTGCGTCGCTGAACGATATTCTCTCGCTGCAGATAATTATCGTAAACTCACTAATACAGAAGTAATTGAATGCATTGCAAGTCTATTTGCAGAATGTAGGTGGAAACAAGTTGAAGTCGTTTTGGCGGCCTCTTCGAATCGCTCACTCGCAAAGTTGGATAGCATAGCAGTTGTAAGCGACAAGAGTAGCATTCTAGTGTTTCAATCCTTCGGTTTGTGATAGTTTGCTTTATTCAAATATATTCTACGGGACATTTGCGCAACATGGTGGGAAGTGGCTCTTGCAATGGTACAGGACAGAGATGCATTCTTGGACAGGGTCGTCCGGAAGCTAATCGATGCCATTCCAGGCAGTGAACTGGGAATTCACACTTTAGGAAATCGGCTGCATTCATTCAACTCGATCAATGGCATGATACAATCTGAACTCAAGGCACTACAAAAGGCGCGAATGTGACTTTCAAACACGTGTTTGAGAGTGTACACTCTTTAGCCTTCCTGGATCTGTTTAACCTTCTGCGGCAGACGTGGTGGAATCAGGTCTTTGTTCAAAGTGCCGTGAAAATGGTACTGGGCCAACATGCAAACATTACCGTTCTGAATACTGCAGTATCCATGGTTCAGTAACCATGGTTCACCGAAGTGGAAAGGCGAATGCATTCATTGAGGGAGAATGAAAATTATGAGATAATTGAGCTAGATGAGAACGGTGAGATTAATGAAAGCGAGGAACGGGAAGAAGAACGGGTCCGCAACATAACGCAAGTATACAGTTTCAAGGAGCAGTACAAACGATTTTGCTGCTGCTGGCTTCGATTATTCCCAAGTTTGGAAGTCCAGGTGTCCAAAATGGCATGGAAGAATGGCTCGCCGACTTCAACCAATTGAAGAAGGAGCACGGTTGTGCCAAGGAGGTGTTTGAAGCCGAGCGTACATTATTGGCTAGAATGGACGAAGTGAACATGTCTTCGAAGAGAAGTACGCTCCTGGACGGAGACGAAGATACGATGCGCCTGACATAATATGACCTACTACATCATTTCACCCTATCAACCCTACCTGCGCGCAATTTCGAGTTCTCCAACGGCAAAGCGGTAGCAGAAGTAGATTTTGGAGCCAAACGAGGAATTCTGGTTTACCTGTGATCACTACAGAAAGCGGCAAAGGGATCTGAAGGCGAATCGGCCAAAGTGGTGATGAGTGCTGAGATAAGGCATTGTGCTGTTTGTATGGCCGAGTTTAATATGGAACAGATGCGAACTACGTTGTTTGTGTGTGGTCATGCATTTTGGTGCGACTGCACATTAATGATGATTAAGAAACAGGAGTTGCGAACGAGAGTACAGAGCATTGCTTGTACGACGTGTCGTGTACGTTGCCCTGTAGATGAAATTAGTTTTACTGTTCCTGGTGGACTTGGAAAAAGGAAAGGTCATGGTAGTGGGCTGCCGCCGTCACCCGGTTCACAAGAAGAGGAAGACATAGACGCTTTGATCTCGCCAAGTCGAAAACGACAAAAGGCGGAGACGACTAGCGGTGAACGGAAGTCAATTTTTTATGACAGCAAAGCTGCGGTGCGCGGCTTTGTTGGAGCTAAAGCAAGTCCTATTATCCGATTGCTGCGCGGCATATGGCAAGTGGACGCTACGCGGAAAGTTACGGTATTCTCCGAGTGGCAAAGCGTGCTGCAAATGATCTCGACAGCACTCGAAACGAACGGTATCACGCATTTGAATGGGGCGCTTGAGAAAGGTCCTATGGTGTTTGCGAAGATGGTGGACAAGTTCAAATCAAGCATAGATTTCAACGTTCTTTTACTACCTCTGCATCGTGCAGGTGCTGGTCTCAATCTTACAGAAGCGAGTCATGTGGTGTTGGTGGAGCCGAGTATGAATATATCTTTGGAAGCGCAGGCTGGAAGAGACGAGTCTTGCTAGGCATAGTGTAGCTGGGATCGTCCTGAGTCTGGTGAAAATAATACCGGGTATAGTTCCTGGGATCCAATGTCCAGGTGCAATGCACTCATTGGTCGGCAGAGCTGGCTGCTGTGCCGCCAATCAGTGCACTGCACCTGGTTTGGTGATTTGAAAATAATACCGGGTATAGTTTCTGGGTTTCAATGTCCAGGTGTAGTGCGCTTATTGGCCACACCGCAACCATCTCATCCCGCCGATGATTGCAATGCACCTGGTTTGGCTAAGTGAAAGTAACCTAATACCGGGTATAGTTCCTGGGTTCCGATGGACAGGTGCACTGCGCTCATTGGTATGCTAGGCTGGCTGCTGTGCCGCTAATGAGTGTACTACACCTGATTTGGTGTTTGGAGAAGTAATTGTTATTTTTGGGTTCCTATGACTAGCTGCATACAGCAGGTCATTTGCTGATAGCTGATCTCTTTGTTGTCAAAAAAATCTAAGCGCATGCATGTATGTTCTCGTATTGCGCTTGCGCAGAGTATCATCTCCACAGTCGCAGGCAGCACAATACTATGCGGGTAATGAGTCGAAAACCCGTAGAAACGAACAGAGCCAAAGCTATGATCCCATCTCTGTCGGCCATGATTATAGGTCTCAAATGAAACGATATTCATTCTGTCGATTTTCTACAAAGATAAAACAGAAGAATTTGTTTTATTTTATCTCTCTTTCGCACCATGGTGATTTTGAAACAGCACAGCCTTGCAGTAGTGTCACTGTTTGGTCAGGCCACTAATTTGAAGGAGAGAGCACTTTCTCGCGCTACAATAGCGTTGAGATTCATTCTCCAGGGAGTATGAACGCTGCTATTCATCAAAGATGGACAATTTTTCCTCTAAATTCACAACTGTTCTCAATTGCACTTAGTACGCAGTCATCTCAAAACCGTCACTTCCCGCATTCACAATAGGTCATTTTGGTTTGTTGAACTAATTGCTAGTCTCCAAGGGATCACTAGGCAGACCGCCAAAGCCCACCTCGCAGCTCCCACCAATAGTGCACGGATTATTGACTATCAGCTACAACTAACTATTACTGTTTTATATCTCTTTAACCTTCAATGACTACAACTGCGCGCAATCCGACGCACTTTCTCAAATTTCAGCTTCCCCACACGCACTCAAGACTGCCGGACCTTCTTTATAGCTTCCAGCGCTGTTTCCGCAACAAGTTTCGCCGACACAACGAGAGTTGAAATTGAGTTACTGTTAAGATTGTTCAATACCTCCCTATAATTCAACCACATTCTGCACGCGGACGGAATCTTTTCGATTCAGTATTGAATACACAGTGCGATCAAAATTGCTCAAATTCTGTTTCTTCTTCGGTATACGCCTGGGCATCAGCACCAAGAATTTTAGGTTGGTTTTAAGGGGCCTGATTTCAATTACTGTTAATTTCCCGCGTCCAGAAAATTTGACAGATCATCCGCTGCCAAATCATCTGCCACATCATCGTCTGCCAAATCATCTGCCTTCCAGTTACGACGAGTTCATCATGGGTGGATGAGCTGTCTATTTAAGGCTGTTGATGCGCGACGTATAGGACCATTTCATCATCCGGGTATCATGAAGATGACAGGTAAGGCTGGTATGTTGTCGTAGAGGTATCTTTCCCCTTCCTCTTTTCTTTCCACATGTTTTCCATGGAAGATAGTGCACTAACCATGAGTATCGTTCTTCGCTGATCCTATTGTAGTCTATTGATTGGAAATGCTTCTGGCATAGGTATTGCTTGCAGGGTGGAATGACGAAAGCTTGCAAGCTTTCATCATTCCAACCTACAACCAATACCTTTGCTTGCAAAAATAGTTCAATGATGGTAAGTTTGTTCATTCCATTCATACTCATGTTCTTCTCATCCTTTACAATACTTTTCTATATCCGATTGCTAACCTGTTGCAAATCATCTGTAATGGTGTTTATTTCCATCCTGTCTGAACATCGCATGTAGTTTTGAAACAGCAAGGAACTCGATTTGCTTGCACAATAGTCCTGGATGTAGAGATAGTAAGATTTTAGATACGATAGTTCGATTTGATGAGTAGTCTAGTCTAATGATAGATCTATCATGCCTGAAGGAATGTTTCAGTTCGAACTGAAACATTCCCTCAGGCATCTTTGTCCTTGCTACATAAAAATTCTGACATCCTTTTAGATCACACTTGGTTATCCCTATACATTTCTATGAAGACCACCGAGAGAGATACTCCATTCTGCCCGACATTTCGTAGCCAGATGCCTGAACATGCGGCTGGAATGGCATTTCCACCTCATTCTATCGTCCTGAACATCAATTGTAGGCACTAGAAAGTATTACCCTAGGCATCATATTCTACTACTTTCCCGTTCTGCCCGAGTCAGTACCGCCAGGCACTACAATTTACTGGTTCAGTATAGACTTCCCGGCAGTAAATTGTACTGTCTCAAGCACTAGTTCCAGGTAGTGAAATGTACTGCCACAGGTAGCACTTCCAGGTAGTACACTGCACTGCCACAGGCAGTAACTGGTACTGTCCTATGCCCCTGTCGAGTACCACACTATCAGACAGTACTTTACGCTGATCTGGACAGCTCTATAATACATCAAAATCTACTACTTTTTGTAGTGCTGTGGGGCAGCAATTCACATATCCTGGAGCAGTACAGCGTGGCAGTGATTTACACATACGCAAGTAGTAGAGCACGGCAGCACTTTCCACCACGGCAAGTAGCACGGTACGGTAGCACTTTTCGTATCATAAAGCAGTACTACCAGGCAGCTTTTCCCAGAGACTATCAGCACCTCATTTCATTGCTTTCACACATTTCGTCAGACATCATAATTTACTGTCCCCACTCGCTTCCACAGGCAGTAGAATACACAGCCTCGAAGCATGTCTGCTGTCATCATATTCCACTGCATTACTCTACTGCCAGAACATAGACTTGTCACTACCTGTAAGTACAAAAAAAAGCAGCACCACACAGCAGCAGAAATTACTGCTTTGTCCAATAATAGAATACAGTACATTTCTCTGCCTCTGCCATGACTTGCAGGCAGTATCATACAGTACATCGGGGCACTACCTAAATATAGCAAAATGTGCTGCCGTCATTCGGGCCCGCAGCCAGCACAGCACGCTGCCGGAAACACTAGCTTCTACTGCCACACGGTGCATCCCACGCCACCAAATAGTACTGCCGTGGGCCATATTCCTGGACAGCATATTTTACTCCCTCCCCGTGCTGCCCAAGTCAGCACAATATACTACTTTATTTTACAGGCCAATGTAGCACAAATCACTGCCAGAAAGACAATCTAAATCCAGCAACTATCACTGCCTCCCACCACTGCCTCACGTCATACATCCAGGCAGTACTTTCTACTGCCGTCGGCAGCACATGGCCACTGCCTCCGGGCAGTGCACTGTACTGCCGGCAAGTAGGGCATTAATTTATATTTTTACAGTACTAAATTTTACTGCCTCAGGCAGTAAATTTTACTGCCGTACAGTACTGCCCCAGCCCGATTTCAGACACAGTAGTT